>CM056058.1:133841096-134001096 GCA_029574335.1 Rana kukunoris
GCCACTGATCAGGCTGCATTGATGGCCACTGATCAGGCTGCATTGATGAGCACTGACCCTTATTTTGCTTCTGGGGGTACATGCAAGATCTCGCCTCGTGGCATTTCAAAAATTATGAGAACGGTGAGGAATCGGCCCACTACACTGGATAATCTTGTCAATGATCTCAAGGCAACAAAAGTGACCACACCCCTAAGTGAAAATGTACAAATTGGGCCCAATTAGCCATTTTCCCTCCTGGTGTCATGTGACTTGTTAGTGTTACAAGGTCTCAGGTGAGAATGGGGAGCAGGTGTGTTAAATTTGGTGTTATCGCTCCCACTCTCTTACTGGTCACTGGAAGTTCAACATTGCACCTCCATGGAAAAGAACTCTGAGGACCTGAAAATACGGTGTGACAAAAAGTATTGAAATGACCACCATATTATTTTATTCTAAAATATATTTTAATAGAATAATATGGCGGTCATTACAATACTTTTTGTCACACCGTATGTGCGTAATAAAACAGTATAGTTAGCCCAATTTTTCATACTGTGAAAGATGTTGCGCCGAGTAAATTGATACCCAACATGTCACGCTTCAAAGTTGTGCCCGCTTGTGGAATGGCGACAAACTTGTAGCCTAAAAATCTCCATATGCGATGTTTTTAAAAAACTCTACAGGTTGCATGTTTTGCGTTAGAGGGGTCTGGGGCTAGAATTATTGCTCTCGCTCTAACGATCGCGCAGATACCTCACGTGTGGTTTAAACACCTTTTTTATATGACACTTTTATTAGAAAAAAAGCATTAAAGGACCTCTTAAATATGAGATCTGGGGTCAAAAAGACCTAAAACCAGCCTGAAATGATATGGTATTTGTTTATCTCATGTGTCATTTATGCTGATAACAGAAGAACAGACCAGGAGAAAGCCAGGGAACTTGGTGCTTTGAAGAAGGGTAAGGAAACACTGCAGATATAGGTGCCTAGCTCGGATTTCATGAATTGGGTTTACATCCACTTTAATGACTTGGAGAGGCCCTGCAAAGTGAAGTGGGACAAAATCCCTCCTGAGATGTGTGCAACAAGGGTTTTGCCACCAAGTACTCTTTTGCGAAGGGGTCAAATGCTTATTTCCCTCATTAAAATGAAAATCAATTTATAACTTTTTTGAAATATGTTTTCCTGGATATTTTTGTTGTTCTCTTGCGGTTAAAATTAACCTACCATTAAAATGTATAGACTGATCATTTCTTTGTCAGTGGGAAAACTTACAAAACCATCAGGGGATCAAATACTTTTTTTCCCCTCACTGTAAAATCACCAGGAGTCCTAGGATGATAGGCCCCCATCCCCTGTATGTATTTCAAAACCTCAGGAATAGAATAAAGATTCAAGAATAATTTATTTTCATTTTACAATCACAATCATCAAATGAAATGCAGACTCAGCCCCATCACATATTTCCCTTAAAAACACAATTCCCACCTAAAAATAATGCATCTGAAAAAGGCCTAACTAAAAACTCTAAACTGAAATAACCTGTCACCTTTTGTGTGACATCTGAGGTTTTTTTTTTACAAGGAAAAGCTACTCGGTGGCATTTGTTCAATCCTGATGGCAGAAAGCGTCCCGTTACTGTGCATTAGCAAAGCCAAGAAATTGTGTTTAAATATTCACCTCTTTAAATTGTAAACTATGAATAATTCTGTGTACTTGAGGGATTTTACAGACAAATGGACAAATGCTGAGCCTATTTATCAAAATGATTTTGGTATAGGTCATAGAATAAAAACAAACACCTGATTGGTTGCTGTTGGACACATTTCCTTCACTTTGTCAAGTTGGCTGTGTGCATGTTCCATGACCTAACACAGGTTTACAAATCATAGCTCTGTGCAATGTCAGACTGAAAATACTTTCCAGTTAGATATCCAGAATGCTGTAGATGTGGAAATTTGATCAAGATGAAGAGTTGGAGCTTCTTAAAAGATAGCTGAATTCAGTATCAGTAATGAGCGCCCTCTAGTGGCATGTCGCTACCACTTCACAGTGGGTATTAGGGACTTTACCTTCAGTAGGATGTACATTGTACAGGGTTCTCACTGACCTCTATGCACAGTTGGGTATGGCCAGTATTTCATCCTTTAGAGTTACTGGAGCGACTGGTAGAAAGGGGCATTTTATAAGGGCTACAGCTGCTGTGTTTACATTAGGGGAAATCTAACTCGGCTTGTTTTTTTAATGCTGGTTAAGGAAAGAGGTGGGTGCTGGACTCTTGTATTTCAAACCCTGTTAAAAAAAAAAAAAAAACTCACCGACCACTTTATTAGGTACACCTGTTCAATTGCTTTGTAACACAAATTGCTAATCAGCCAATCACATGGCAGCAACTCAATGCATTTAGAGATCTAGACATGGTGACGATTACTTGCTGAAGTTCAAACCGAGCATCAGGATGGTGAAGAAACAGGAATTTATGTGACTTTGAACGTGGCATGGTTGTTGGTGCCAGGCGGACTGGTCTGAGTATTTCAAAAACTGCTGATCTACTGGGATTTTTACACACAACCATCTCTCGTGTTTACAGAGAATGGTCCGAATAAGAGAAGATATCCAGTGAGCAGCAATTGTGTGGACGAAAATGCATTGTTGATGTCAGAGGAGAATGGGCAGACTGGTTTGAGATGATGGAAAGGCAACAGTAACTCAAATAACCACTCGGTACAACCAAGGTATGCACAATACATCTCTGAACGCACAACACATTGAACCTTGAAGCAGATGGGCTACAGCAGTGGAAGACCACATCGGGTGCCAGTTCTGTCCGCTAAGAACAGGAAACAGGCTAAAATTTGCACAGGCTCACCAAAATTGGACAATAGAAGATTGGAAGACTTGAGCTGGTCTGAGTCATGATTTCAGCTGCGACATTCAGATGGTAGGGTCCGAATTTTGGTGAAAACATGAAAGCATGGATCCATCCTGTCTTGTATCAATGGTTCAGGCTGCTGATGGTGGTGTAACGGTGTGGGGGATATTTTTTTGGCACACATTTTCGGCCCCTTAGTACCAATTAAGGATAATTTAAAAGCCACAGCCTACCTAAGTATTGTTGCTGACCATGTCCATCCCTTTATGATGGTTCCTTCCAGAAGGATAATGCACAAAGCCCAAGTCATCTTAAACTGGATTATTGAACACCTAAAATTAGTTCACTGTACTCCAATGGCCTCCACAGTCACCAGATCTCATCCAATAGAGCACCTTTTTGATGTGGTGGAACGGGAGATTCGCATCATGGATGTGCAGCTGACAAATCTGCAGCAACTGTGTGATGCTATCATGTCACTATGGAGCAAAATCTCTGAGGAATGTTTCCAACACCTTGTTGAATCTATGCCAGGAAGAATTAAGGCAGTTCTGAAGGAAAAATGGGGTACAACCCAGTACTAGCAAGGTGTACCTAATAAAATGGCTGGTGAATGGAACTTATTTTTGGATCCAGGTGGCAAGACTTTATCACCTTTATCATCTTTAAACAGTAAAGATCGTTAATCATTTATTAATTATCGTCAGCGCATTTCAGACAATGGGAAACCGCGGCAATACCGCCCACAATGCACCTCTGCAGAGGCGCATTGCGGGCGGTATGAACACTTTATTATCCGCTAGTGGGGGTTAATACCGCACCGCAAGCGGCCGAAATCCCGTGGCAAATCCGACGGTATAGCGCCGCTATTTTTAGCGGCACTATACCGCCACCGCGGCTCCTGCCTCAGTGTGAAAGGGGCCTTAGTGGTGTTGCTTATTCAGTGAACATTTGAAGAAGTTTATATAATCACCATAGGTGTGCACAGTCTATTGCATTAGGGTGTGCACCCTAAAGCTTAAACACACACTACCGATCACTCACGATCTTCATTCAGAAAGGGAAGGGGCCAGTAAATTACATACTTACCAGCCGCTTCCCCCCACTCATGCTAAAACATCCCCACAGCAACACCCGACAAGAGAGGAGAGGAGGGAAGCCAGAAAAGCTGTAGGGAGAAGAGGAGGAGCTAGGGCAGTAGGGGGGGGGGGGATTTGTGCTGCACAGGGTGATTGGGGTGTGCCTTGGCACACCCTGTGTGCACGCCTATGATAATCACACACACGGGGTTATTTACGAAAGGAAATCCACTTTGCACTACAAGTGCACTTGGAAATGCAGTCACTGTAGCTCTGAGGGGAAGACCTGAAATGAGGGGACGCTCTGCTGATTTTATCACCCAATCACGTGCAAGCTTAAATGTTTATTTTCTTTGCATGTCCCCCTCTGATCTACAGTGACTGCACTTTCAGTGCACTTTGTACTTGTAGTTTGCACTTGTAGTGCAAAGTGGATTTGCCTTTCGTAAATAACCCCCTGTGTGATGTGTATCTATATTATTTGATCTTGTTTGGAGCATTTGTTTGTCTTTTTTCAGGTTTTGTTAATTAAAAATGTATTTGTCCGTTCTGATTAAATCTAAACCAGACAAACGTATCGGTAGAGAGTTCAGGAACCTAATATGTACAGTCTAGACTTGAGGAAAGAAGGGACAGGGGAGACATGATTGAAACCTTTTAATATTACAAGGGGGCGAATAGGGTTCAAGAGGGTAGTATTTTCAATATAAAGCCAAGTCCCAGATTACAGGGACATTACCTCCAACTAGCAGGAGGAAAGTTCAAAACTAATCTTAGAAAGTATTATTTTACTGAAAGGGTAGTAGATGCTTGGAATAGACTTTCAGCAGACGTAGTGAGTCAGTCAACAGTAAGTGCCTTCAGACGTGCTTAAGACAAACATAGATCTCTACTCAGACAAAAGAAGTTGGCAAAAGAAAGAGCAGGCTGGATGGACCAGTTGGTCTTTTTTTCTGACGTCTGTTTCAATGATTAGTAATCTGATGGGGGAAATATTAATTGGTTTTGCGCAATTCTTTAATTTGAACATTTAAACAAATACAAATAGATGTGTGGCCAAAATAAATATTGGTAGCCCCAGAGCCAGTCAAATGGCACAATCCGATCTAAAAGATAGATAGGGGGAAGATGAGGGTGGGAGAAGAAAGAATAGTGGTAGGAGAAAAGGGGAAGGGATTAAAGTGGATACAATAAAGTAAATGAAAAAAAAAAGAAAATGAAAATAAAAAAAATTCCCCCCAAAACTATAATCCAATTAATCTAAGAAAAAAAATCACACCATAAACCCCCCCCTCCGAGTCATTTGCACAGTGTAGGGCACGGTAGGGCATATCGATTGGTTTGCTCAAAAGTTATTGCGTCTCTAATTTTTTTTATTTTTATTTTTTTTACTAGTAATGGCGGTGATCAGCGACAGATCTGACACTTTTGACACTTGGGACCATTAACATTTATACAGCAATCAGAGCTAAAAACAGCCACTGATTGCTGTCATCGGCAGAGAAGAGGTTAACACTAGGGGGCGATCAAGAGGTTAAATGTGTGTCCTAGGGAGTGTTTCTAAGTGTGGGGGATAGGACTGCCTGGAGGAGGAGACTGATCGCTGTTCATAAGCAGTATGAACAGCAGATCTGTCTCCTGACAGAACGGAGATCTCTCTGTTTACATTGACACATCTCCGTTCTGTCTCTCTCAGAAGCAATCGCAGATGGACATCGTGACCGCCGGGCATGCGCATCGGCTCCTTCGTCGCACCGCAAATGCGTGCTCTCCCCATATTGCTCTTAAAACGGCCGATGTACAGCGATATAATTGCGGGGGCTGGTAGGCTTTAATGGTTTTCTAGGGGTGTCAGTGGCTGTACTATTCTTAAGCTTCCCATCAAGACAATCTCTCCTTTTTAGTATAGGATCCCACTTCTTCTGCAGGAATTTGATCTTGCATATTCTTCTTTTTTTTTTTTTTTAATTATGCAACTTCTTTCTTTAGTCCTTCAGTTTCTTCTACAAAGCATTGAGAAATGTCAACATTTCTAAATCAATTGCACATTAAAGCCGCGCTCCAGCCTCCCCCTCCAAAAATTAAGTCGGCAGCTACAGATACTGTAGCTGCTGCCTTTTAATATTCGGACACTTGCCTGTCCAGGGATCTTGCAATGTCGGCACCCCAGCCGATTTTTCGATCGGCCCTCGGGTGCTGTCGGTACTATTCCTGGGAAGGTAAACTGTCAGTGAAGCCTTTCTAACTACCCGACGGCAGAGGGGGGGGGGGGGGCGAATTTTCTTCAGTGAGGTCTCCCAGAAGTGGGGACAGGTATCTGTCAAACACGGGTACCTGATTATAATAAATGAATGTAGCACTATGTATGCCAAATTAAATTAAATACAGGTGCAAATGTATAATATTAATAAATCATACCCATAAATAATATATAGTCCATTAGATGAAAAAACTCTTCTTATAATCCGTGTTTCCACACAAATCCACCACAGTGATTGTTCATCCTCAAAAGGAGTGCACACCGCCACCAGTAAAAATGCACGCTCACGCAGGGCCGATCCTAGGGTCACAGGCTCCTGGGTGCAGAAATATTTATGGTGCCCCTACATGGGCGTCGTCATTTTACTAACCCCTCCCCTTTACAAATGTTTCTATGGCAATGACTTAACCACAGAGGTGCTCCCCCACACAATCTTCATTACCCTGGGATGCTTACATGATCTCTTAACAATAAACAAAATACAGGAAGAGAAACCGAGTACTTTATTAGGACCTGGAGGGGGGCCTCTCTGATGGACACAGAGAGGGCTTCTGTTAGAGAGTCTGTTAGATGTTCGGCGCCCCCACCTCTGCAGGCGCCTGGGTGCAATGCACCCTGTGCACCCTGCCTAGTGTTAGAGTTAAAACTCCTAAACAGGTCTCTCCGCGAGTCCTTTACGATCTTCTCCTCTTGGTAATCGATGGTGGGTAATCAAGAAATCTGCAACACAGGTACCTGCTCCCAAATGTGGCACCGGAGCTCCACTTTAGGACGTACAATGGCTTATCTTTGGCCCAGAGGTGACTCTCAGTTTGAGTATAAGGACTATAAACAAAGTGTACAATAATTGATAATTACCATAAACACCACTAATTGCCTTAACTAACTTTTAGTAGAACTAAAATCAATAATACAAATATCTTGTAAACATTATTTAATTTGTGTTTGTGTTCAATATTAGGCAGTGGCCAGTAGATGGCAGCAGTATATTTAGTTAATTCATGAAAGTTCTTGCTGAGTTGGTTAGAAGTAAGCAATGGGAATGGAGCATACCGAATCTAGAGAAGCTATGCATAATACCCAGGGCCGCCATCAGGAATTTTAGGGCCCCTTACACAGCTTCAGGCATGGGCCCCCTTGAGTTGAGTGGAGCCGCAAATTGAGTAGCCATCAAATTGAGAACCAGGGGGCTCGCAAATTGAGCGGGGGGTGCTGCCGCCACGAATTGTGGTGGGAGGGTGGGCTTGGGGATGCTGACAAAAAATAAACAAAAAAAAAAAAAGGAGGTTCCAGCCGGGCCCCCTGATGGCACTGATAATACCTATAGCATCCCTCCTGCATGGGGACAAGAAAGCAAGCAGACTCACCTTGAGCAGAGAAAGACTAGCATTTATCTCTGGGTGGATCCACGACAAGGAAGGGCACTAATCACTTGATTTGAGGATTTTGAACTTTTATTGCTCCAGCTGACAGCGAGTTAGGGTTAGGTCTCCAGTAGGAAACAGGCTTTCAAACTCCATTCCTTGAAGACATGGCCAGGATTCTCTGCAGGGAGAAATCCTTTGGGCTGTACCAGCATGCGCCCTTCTCTACCAGACAGGGCTGCTCAGCTAAACCTGTGGTAAGCCCATAGGGCACAAACTCAGGGCCTGGGGACGGGAGAGCTCATCAGGCCACTCCCTGAGCTTTTATAACCTCTCCCAGTGTGAAAAAGACTTGCTTAGCCCATAACATAACTGTGCCAGATTACCACCCATAAAAGATCAATTAAAGTACAGAGTGGCTACATAACCAATCGTCTTGTTCAGTTCAGCTTTAGATATGAAAACTTGAAGCTGATTGGTTGCCATGCACAGCTGCTTTAGATTTAATCGATTCCAGTCTTGGTAACCCCTTCCCGACCGCCTACCGCAAATGTACTGCACAGTGGTGTAGTGGTTAGCACTTTTAAATCGCAGCGAAAAAAGGTCACTGGTTCAAATCCCAACCACAACACTACCTGCCTGAAGTTTGCCTTTTCTCCCTGTTCCTGCATTTCCTTTGGGTACTCTGGTTTTCTCCCACATTTCAAAGTCATGCTAGGTAGACATGCTAGGCATGCATGGTAGATTAATTGGCTTCTGTCTAAAATTGGCCCTAGTATGTGTATTTGAATGCAAGTTAGGGACCTTAGATTGTAAGCCTCTTGAGGGTAGGGACTGATGTGAATGTATAATATATATAAAGTGTTGCATAAATCGACGGCGCTATAGAAGTACCTAAACTGTAAATAAAATAAAATGTACTGCGTCTGGTCGTCTCTATTGTGCGAAAAACGTAATTTCATGCAATAGACACTGGGGGTGCCCGTGCGTGCTGATTGGACAGAGTGGGAGCCAATCAGCGGGCAACCCACAATCACTCCTCAGAGAGGCAGAATGGAGATCTGCCTATGTAAACAAGGCAGATCGCCGTTCTGATGGGAGAAGATGGGGATCTTGTGTTTCTGCTAAACAGGAACATGGATCCCTGTCTTCACCCAGTCAGACCATCCCCCATACAGTTAGCAAGCACCCCCTAGGGACACACTTAACCCTTTGATGGCCCCTGGTGTTACCCCCTTCCCTGCCAGTGTCATAAGTACAATAACGCTGTATATTTATTTTTATTTTTTGTTATATATATTACATACAGCGTATATACAGCGTCAGTACTTCTATTGTAGAGCTAACACACACAAACATATATCGTCATTATACTTGTATTTATGTAATTTTGCCGTCTTATAGTTTCCTTCGTTTTAACTTTGTGTATAAAGATTTTATAACTGTTCCCCTCTATGTGCGATCAGCTTCCCAAGCCACTCGTATTATAAGCTCTCCTATTGGTTGGTGCCCCACCATGTGACATATAACTCACATCCCCTAACTTTGTCCTCATACTGCACTTGATAAAGGAGTGCGCAGGTCTTTCGCTTACCTAGCGCAGGCTCTGAAACGCGTTGTGTCCCTCTTCGGCCACCGTCTCAGTGACGTCACGGACCAGCGGCGCGGCGGATCAGCTGAGAATATAGCAACATCCACACAAGTCGGCCCCTTTCTGGTTAAGAACGGCTGACTCTCCTCCATCGAACGGCTCTTCCAGCTTCTCACATGGTTCCTGGACCGCACTGAAGCCCTTGACACCAGCATCCCAGACTGCATCAGAGTGCCTCTAGATGTAAGTGTTGGAATACTATTGTTGTTGATAATATAATCGGATCACTCAGCGGCGCTTTCTTGTTCTTGTTTTTCACTGAATCTTTAATTGGGTTTAGTCGGCCAAGCTGTATATTTTTAGCACTGATCACTGTAATATCAATAGTTCCCAAAAAAGTGTCAGGTGTCTGATTTATCTGCCGCAATGTTGCAGTCCTGCTAAAAATCGTGGACGCAATAACTTTTGCGCAAACCAATAAATATATGCTTGTTCGTATTTACCAAAAATATGTAGCAGAATACATATTGGTCTAAATTGATAAAAAAAAAAAAATTGTTTTGAATGCATTTTATAGCAGAAAGTAAAAAATATTATAATTATATATAAAAATGTTTAAGTTGTCACTCCTTTTTTAGTTTATAGCGCAAAAAATAAAAACCAGAGAGGTGATCAAATACCACCAAAATAAATCTCTATTTGTGGGGAAAAAAAATGACATTTTATTTGGGTACAGAGTCGCACGACCGTGCAATTGTCAAGTAAAACACAGTTCCATATCGCAAAAAAGGACCTGGTCATGAAGGGGGTGAAACCTTCTGGGGCTAAAGTGGGTAAAATGACCCTCAATGTATATAATACAGCCTTTTTATGCTTCCGAACCCTTAAACTATTTTAGGGTCTTGAGAACCCTTAAAATCAGAGCTTTTTTTCTCAGAAAATAGGTGCAGAAACTCAACCACGACCCGTTCAGATTTCACAAACAGTAGAAGTGTCTTAAAGGGACATTAAATACCAGAATTGCATTACATACAGTGTGCAGAGTTCAGAGGGTTACAAAGCAGTCACTTGTAAACACAGAAACCAGACTTCTGTGTTCACAAGTGATTGTGGTGAGCGGGCACCAAAGGGTCTGAGCCAAAGGTGGTGGAACTGAGTTCCCCCAAGTTCCCCCAGAAAAAAAGCCCTGCTTAAAACTATTTGTGATCTACAGATCATAGGGTGTGTTAGTGGTTTTTGCTGTCCTCAACCAGCCTCCCTAAGCTGCAAAGGCAAAATCAAGTTGGGTTGAACAGTGCTTTGTCCAGTGCTTTGTAAATGTAGTGCTTTCCCTGCAGGAGCCGCTTAGTTTGATGGTTTAAGCGTAATGCTGGCCACTATACGAAAATCGGACAAACCCATTTTCGAAAAAGCAACTTTTCGGCTGTGAGTGCATACGATGGTGCCATTATGTAATGATCGATAAATCGCTCAGAGGACATAAATAAAAAATTGGATTGTTTGTTTATTTTATATATACCTAGTGCAGACAGTTTGTACGGGAAACGCATTAATCTTTCGATTTATCGTTCGCTCTGCAGAAAATTTCCAAACTTGTCCTTTGATGTGCCCTTTGTGCCCATTGAGGCTCCTTTCACACTGGACACAGGAGGTGCGCTGGGGGTATAGCGGCACTATACCGTCGTTTTTGCTGCCATATTCGACTGCTAGTGGTGCAGTTTTTAACCCCTGCTAGCAGCTTGAAAGGGTTAAAACCACCCGCAATGAGCTGCTGAGCCAGTATAGCCACGCTGATCCATTGATTTCAATGGACAGCAGCGGTGAAAGAGCGGTAAACACACCGCTCCAAAGATGCGGCTAGCAGGACTATTTTTAGCGCAAAAACGCCTGAAAACTCCTTGGTGTGAAAGGGGCCTAACTGTCCGAACGATCAAACTGTCTAAATGACTGAATTTCGGACGATTTTTCATATAGTGTGTGGCCAGCATTCTTACCACTTTGACAGTACACAGAAAATAGACCACAAGCATCTTGGGAACTAATAAGATAAATGTATTATTGAAGGGTAAACAAAGTGCATAGAAGAAATATACAGGACTGACTCACGCGAGGACCTCATTGCTCTCCTTTTGCCTTTTTTAAAAAACAGGTTAATTTAAGACCCAAGTGACACAGTCCAGGTAAAAATGATAGGAGCTATTTCTAGCCACACATGCTGAACAGAAGAACTAAATCTCAGAGGACTGGCCTCATGAAGGTGAGTCAGTGCAGCTGCAGAACAAACATGGCGGATGGAAAACACAGAAAGTGTATGTTATACGTGGCATTCCTTCACCCAGACCACGTATCTAATCCCATTACATTTTAAACTGTGAATGGTTCTGATTAAGGTGATTTATGCAGCTCTATAGACACAGTAGCTAATAAGCACTCATATGTGGTTATAAATTACCCGGTACATATACGGTACATGCAATATGGGAGGTTAGGAGGTAATGGCTTCCGGGTTTTATTACCAAGCTTAATTGAACAAGCTGGGCTTAGAAGCTCATTGGTTTCTATGCAAAAGGGAGTTTAATTTTGCGCTTTTCAGCTTTAGTAAATAAACTCCATTGTGTACTTAAAACTGGGGTATGCCTGTAATATAGTATCGATTATACAAGAATCTCTGTTAGACATAAAGTGGTAGTCCCCATCTACTTGCTGATCCTTTCATAGGTAGATATACAGAGGAATACAGTAGAAGGGGATATCCATTTCAAATTTTACTGTTGTAGACAAATCTTTTTCAGGGAATAATACCACTTCTGAAAAAAACGGTTTCAATTAATAAACAAATAGTACACAACCATGTATGGCAGGGGTGCCCAACCTTTTGAAGAGCAAGGGCCACTTAAGCGACTTGGTAACTGGTCACGGGCCACAATGAGCAAAGCGGATGGATGGCAGCCCACTTGGCTCTATAGAGCCCACTCTACTCTCAGCACACAAAAATCGCAGGTAATATTCTTTGGCTCAGTGCAGGTAACCCACAGGTACACTTCTCTGTACCTGCGAATCAGTTTGAGAGCAGCCCAGTAACCACTGCAGGACAGATATACCCATATATACACTGTGATTTTAGTAATAAACTTACCTTTAAAAATAGTATTCTATTCTAATTTATTTCATCCCAGAGCAGGGGGTCGCGGGCCACATCATAGGGCTTTGCGTGCCACTGATTGGGCACCCTTGATGTATAGAGATGCGTATGAAATAGAACTTGCTTTAAAATTTGACCGATGAACGCCTGACCGATGGGTCCAAACCAATCGTTAGTATGCAAAAGCATCGGTTAAAAGGCCGCGCATGCTCAGAATCAAGTCAACGCATGCTTGGAAGCATTGAACTGCATTGTGTTAAAACACGTAAACGTCACCGCGTTCTAACACGATTGTTTTTTTAACCGATGGTGTGTAGGCACATCAGACCATCAGTCAGCTTCTTCAGTTAACTGATTGAAAAACGGTCTTTAGGACCATTCTCATCGGATGGACTGATCGTGTGTACGGGGCCTACCAGTCCCTTATACGGCTTTGAATTTGTTTTTTAAGTGTTTCCTCCATATGCTACATTTTCTGTAATTTTTCCCATTGGTCCTTACCATCATGGCCGCCATCCGGTTTCGGCTATTGTTCGACCAATTCGAATTGTTATGAAAATTTGGAATTTGTTAAACTGAATTTAACAAAACTAAAAGAATTCTGAAATTAATCAATAGAAACAAAGTAGTAGAAAAATGAATCTATCCAAAATTAAACAAATGTTTCTGTTTTGCACATGTTTAATCAAATTTTGTATATAAATTCAACTGTTATGGAATTTTCAATGAAGGTACCTTCTGCTGTGTACTATTTTCATCATATACTGTATCTGTATCTTCAGGCTCGTAGAAGGTTAGTTGCGATAACATCTTTGAAGACCTAAGCCAGCCTTTCTCAACTGGACTTTTGTGGAACCCCAAGGTGAGTTAGCACTAACAACAATGATCTTTTAGTTTATCTGTAAGGGGGGGTTCTTCCCAATGATAAGTGTAAGGAGAATCCTAACCAGTGAGCATCGCACTAATGTACCATAACCTGTAGCTTTAGCAATTATTAGCAGGGATTCCCTGAGGCTGTAAAGTTATTTCATGCAGTTCCTCTGTATTAAAAGGGTTGAGAAAGAGAGACTCACCTAAGCACCTTGATCCCCTAGGGCAGTGATGGCGAACCTTGGCACCCCAGATGTTTTGGAACTACATTTCCCATGATGCTTATGCACTCTGCAGTGTAGTTGAGCATCATGGGAAATGTAGTTCCAAAACATCTGGGGTGCCAAGGTTCGCCATCACTGCCCTAGGGAAAAAGTGCTTAAGGCCCCATGCACACGAGACGCAAATGCAAACACACCTAAACACACGTTTTCAAAGGCAAAAACCTGCCACAAGTTGTGAATTGTCCACTTACCACGTCATCTGCCATGTCACCTGGCCATGCCACCTGCCACAAGTTGTGGATTGTCCACTGGCCACGTCACCTGCCACACGTTGTGGATTGTCCACAATGCAATGCAAGCAATTACATATTTTTTTTTTTTTTAATGGTTTTTCATCATTTGCCATCATTTTTGAGATTTCTAATGTAAAAAAATAGGTCACCTTTAAAAACGCCTATAAACTAATTCTGGGGAAAAACGTCGGTACCGCGTTTTGCCACGTTTTGCGGCGTTTTGCGTCTGAACCCATTTGTTTGCTTCTGGAAAAACGAGGGTAAACTCAACTGCCTAAAAACGGCAATAAACGAGATTGTGTGCATGGACACATAGGATAACATTGAATGTGTTCAGGGGCAGTTGAAAAAAATGTCCAAATGCCTCTGAACTCGAGTTTACCAGCGTCTCGTGTGCATGGGGCCTTAGAAATACAAACTAAACTAAAAGCACATTTTTTTTTTCATGTTGGATTGAGTAAGAGTGGGTAACCCCTGTCAGGACTTTTTTTTCCCATCTGTAACCCATTGGGGACATTTCCCTTCCTGACCTATAACCAAAACAGAAAGTAAACAGAAATTCCTCCAAACTCCCTGGCTGTCATAAGAATTAGTGTCCCAATTTAAAGATTTCCTTTCTATTGCTGTTCTGGGGACAGCCCCAAATTTGAGATTTTCCTTCAATGATAACAGTAAGCATGGCAAATAGCGAGGGCGATGCTCCCTAATGGGGGCAGAGACGGCAGTAAAAACACAACAGGTGTTCTAATCCCTCTATCCAAAACGAATTAAAAAATGTTTTGCCTTTAGTTACATTTTAAACCTTAGGTTGTAAGCTTTGTGAGGGGAGGGACTGATGTGAATGTGCAATATATAAAGTAAAGTGCTGCGTAAATTGACGTCACTATAAGTACCTGAAATAAATAAATAAATCAAGACAAATACAGATACATCTCACAAAATTAGAATTTCATCAAAAAGTTAATTTATTTCAGTAATTCATTTCAAAAAGGGGAAACTCCTATATTTTATATAGATGTGTTACACACAGTGATATATTTTAAGCATTACTTTCTTTTAATTTTGATGCATTGTTGGGTCTGGTGTTTCTCATCTTCATCTTGACAATATCCCACAGATTCTCTATGGGGTTTAGGTCAGGCGATTTTTGCTGGCCAATCAAGCACAGTAATACTATGATCATTAAACCAGGTATTGGTACTTTTAGCAGTGGGGGCAGGTGCCAAATTCTGCTGGAAAATGAAATCAGCATCTCCATAAAGCTGGTCAGCAGAGGGAAGCTTAAAAGTGAAGTGCTCTAGAATTTCCTGGTAGAGACTTTGAACTTGATAAAACACAGTGGTCCAACACCAGCAGATAGCATGGCTCCCCAAATCATCACTGACTGTGGAAACCTCACACTGAGCCTCATGCAACTTGGATTCTGTGCCTCTCCACTCTTCCTCCAGACTCTGGGACCTTGATTTCCAATGAAATGCAACATTTTCCACAGTCACTGATGATGATATAGGAAGCCATGTTATCTGCTGGTGTTGATCCAAAGTCAGACCAGCAAATTCCATAATCGTCAAAAGAAAAAGAAAAGAAATGCTTGAAATATATTACTCTGTATGTGCGCATCTATATAAAATATGAGTTTAACCTTTTGAGATAAATTACTGAATTAAATTAACTTTTTGATGATATTCAAATTTTATGAGACGCACCTGTAAGGTAGAGCAGCTGCAACGCCCTCTAATGTATGTGCAGATCACAGCAGGATGCATCAGACAAGTGCAAAGTGAGTGGGAACTCAGACTTCCTATTGCAGTGTTGCCAACCGTCAGTATTTTTTACTGGCAGCCAGTAAAAAAAAATAAAAAAAAATGGGCACTTTTCTGCTGCCTGTGACAGGAAACAGTTGCCAGTAAAAAAAAAAATATGGGGTGTGATGCTCGGCATCCACATTTCTGGTCTGGAGCTGGTCGAGACCACCTGTGGGGCCTGCTACAGTGTGTTTATGTGGCACCAGTGGAGGTGGGTCTGGCGGTGCCAGAGCATGTCGTGTGATGTCGTGGTGCAAGGGAGCCGAGTGGAGTGGCCGGAGCCTTGTGTATGGGGCTGTGGGATGGGAGCAAGGCAAGCCGGGAGTGAGACTTACAATGCTGTATGGACTGAAAGGACCACCTGGAGTGGAGAGGGACTGTCACTGTGACTCAGGAGGGGACATGTCATCATCTGTGCTGCTGCACACTGCTCTGTCATGGTGAGAGTAAATTTTCTTGTGTATGAACTGCCCATTCTAATTCCTTGCCCTCATGAGTGCTGTCTCTAAGATACCTACTATATTAAAATAAAAAGTAAAATGTTTTTTGCCTTTAAAATCGACCTTAAATCACATTGCTAATTGCATATCATACTTGTTTGCAGCCTTAACACTGACATTTGCACTTAAAAACTGCAATTTAAGTTTCAGTAAAAACGTGGCTTTGCCAGTAAATTTTGGGCGTCGTGTCAGTAAATTCCAATCTGGTAGATTGGTAACACTGCCCCAGTGTCACACTAATAATGGTAGCTGGGGGAGGGGGGGGGGGTCTATTTAAAAGTTCCTGTTCTGTCAGATCTCGGTGACACCCAGCAGAAATTTCCTCACACAGAGCCAGGGCTGTGTCCTCTGGGACAAAAGCTGTGAGCTCAGTGTCTGGGTGTTTATAAGGCTGGTCAGTGCCAGGACCCAGGAATAGGTGGAGTAACTCCGGGGCAGGTGAAAAATAGAGCAAGACATTGAAGTCTGCCAGAGATAAGATGATATTAGGGGTTATGTATACCAAAGTCTGAAATGCAGCTGGAAACGAATCCAAACGAATATGGGAGGGGGGCAAAAAACTGGTCCCTTACTGCCACAGTCCACAGGGGTTGTTCATACAACACATATTGTATAATCTAAACACATTATTCTCATTACAATAATCACAATCGTACTTTGGGGGGGGGGAGGGGGGTAATGCTTTAAACCCTGCTTAGAATATTTGAACAAATAATTGCTTCTTGTATCCGTTTCTCCTGGCCACATTTTATGTTTATGTCTGTAAGGAGTCCCCTGGTTTCTGTGGATTTTGACATATAAGTGTCACCGCTTGTTTCCTATAACTGTCACTATGCCTGAGGAAGGGATCCTCGGTGGTACAGAGCTGTCATACTTTGCACTTTAGTCAGTGATTATTAAATGGTCCTTTTTGTACTTGAAAGGTGACCTGGTGACATTTTCCATTTAGCCCCATTGCTCTTAGATCTGCAAGGTAGAAGACTGGTGTAAAAAAGAAAAAAAAAATCCCTTTCCTCCATTAAAAATTATGGATTTAATGTGGCTAAAGGGGTTGGGGGTAAATAATTATTATTTATTTATTGTTTTGGATAGAATAGGGGAGGGTAAGTATGCAGCCAATGACCAATATAACCAACTTTATTCAGAGGTCAGTTCATAAACAGGAAATATTCAGTTTTGGCTGTTCCTTTGCGGTTTAAAAAAAACAAAAACAATCATCTGCAGACAAAATACCCAACATTTCCCACAATATACAAAATGAAGAACTGTGACTACATACTTTTAGATACGAGACTCCTCCTTGAAAGGAGACAAATGTGGAGGTGTTTATTCGCATGAATATGATGATATTTGTCTGTTATGTTTCATTCTGTTATAACATTTTCGTATAAACCATCTTTTTTGCAGACCAATTTGAGTTTGGCAGCAGATACATGCTTTGTGGGTCACCAACACTAGACGGTGCTAAAACTAACTGTACATTAGACAGACCGGGACTTCTGGGATCCATTCCAACCCCTGGGAAGGTTTGTCATGTGCAAGGAAGTATTATATTTTAAGCTCTAAAAAAAGGAAATTTGAGGTATTGGGCTCCTTGCACACGGGGGCCATCTAACTGTTGTGTGTGCCTCCCAGCTTTTTAACATGCCCAGGAGGGACAGGTGAAGCCTCCAGCCCTGCTGCCTGCAGTCTGTCAGTCTATTTGACGCATCCTCTGAATCATTAAAAGTAATTTTTTCGGCTGTAGTGTTGTACGCCACTGTGTTCGTGATTGTGTGACCGTGTGTTTGAGCCAACATTCCGTCGGAAAGAAATCCATGTTTTTTTTTTTTGTGCCAGATTTCCAATCGTGTGTACCTGGCATTAGAGTCTGCAAAATACCTTCCAGAAGGTCAACAACCCGAAACATACAACCAGAGCTACAATTGAATGGACATTTTTCTTGGCATCAGTGAGCGTAAACATTGCCACTTTTGGTATTAGGGGGAGAAGCAGTGCCCCCTCTCCAGTATCATTGGGAGGAATAGTGTCCCATTATTTGTGCCAGTTGGCAGAATAGTGTCTTGTATCAGCAGGAAGAATAGTGCCCCAAGGGCCGGGTAAAGGCAAGCAAAGGGCCGCAGTCTGGAGACCACCGGTTTAGCGCAAAGCATATTAAGGTGTTAGAATGGCCCAGCCAAAGTCTAGACCCAAATCCAATTGGAAATTTGTGGCAAGACTTGAACATTGCTGTTCAGACGCTCTCCATCCAATCGGACAGGGCTTGAGCTATTTTGCAAGGAGGAATGGGTGGAAGAGACATCCCCAAAAAGACTTGCAGCTGTAATTGCAGTGAAAGGAGGTTCTACAAAAGTATTGTTTTGGGGAGGGAGGGAGAGAGAGAGAGAGACTGAATACAAGGACAGGATCAAGTGATGCGTTTCAGGGCATGCATCTCTCTATATAGCAGCTAACTTGCACAAGATAATTGTTACCGATAGTATGCCAAGTCGTACAAATACATTAAATAATACACCTCCAAATCCATATGAATAGATTGGATTATTAACCTATGTTGTGGCGTCTCGATTAACGTTTTCCTGCAATTAGATTTTCTGCTTCAAAGCAGGTTTATCCATGTATGGGTTACTTTCACACCTGTGTTTTTTGCCTGGCGGTTTTGTAGATGTGTGAAAATCGGCAGGTGTCTGCTCCATTGAAAGCAATAAGAGGCTGCTGGCTTGATAAAATCGTTAATTTATGACAATTTATAAACAGTAAAAAAAAGTGTTTTTGCCTGACAGTGTATAGATACGAGAAAGTTAGCTCAATTGAAAGCAATGGGAGTCTGCTAGTTCCTGCAGCTTATTATAGCCGCTCACATGTAATTGCTATGCAGTAATTACCTGTGAATGGTTGGCCCTGGTCGCAGTCTGCACAATTACATGCGAGCAGAAGCCAGCAGCCTCTTATTGCTTTCAATGGAGCCGACACCTGCTGATTTTCACGCATCTTCAAAACCGTCAGGCAAAAAACACAGGTGTGAAAGTAGCCCAAACGTGGATAAATTTGCTTTGAAGCAGAAAAATCGAATTGCAGGAAAAAGTTAATCGAGACGCCACAAAGTGTATTTCTCCTGTATTTAGAAACACTAAAGGACAGGAGTGCTAGTGTA
The DNA here is from genome assembly GCA_029574335.1 of Rana kukunoris. NCBI lineage: Eukaryota > Metazoa > Chordata > Amphibia > Anura > Ranidae > Rana > Rana kukunoris. Next base: position 133,860,233 of record CM056058.1, read on the forward strand.
TGATCATAACAAACTGAATTTTGGATATTACAAGGTCCTGATGAATAAAAATAAGGACAAATTGCATACTATTTTACCAGAGTTGTCTGAGGAAATGTATAACAGTGTTGCTCAACTCCAGTCCTCAAGGTACCCCGACAGTTCATGTTTTCTCTCTAAAGAAATGCCTGTTGTAATTACTAAGGCAGTGAAACTGATCAAATCACCTGTGTAAAATAATGGAAAGCTTGAAAACATGACCTGTTGGAGGCACCTGGAGGACTGGAGTTGAAACACTCACATACACAGAAGTCCTGGCAATGTATCTAGATACAAATCTAAGAATATCTGTGCTTGGATAGATGAAACCAGTCAGCATTATTGGACTGATTACTAACCATAACATTCAAAATCTATAAAAACAAGGCAGTCCACATGAGAGATCCATAACAAAATCTGCAGAGTCCATATGAGATATATATATGTCATATGGACTCTGCAGATTTTGTTGTTATGGATCTCTCATGTGGACTGATATATATTGATGGGCACAGTGAGGCTTAATAGCCACCGTGGGCCGCGAGGGCCGTTCGCGGGCCGCAATCGGCCCCCGGGCCGCGAGGGCCTTTCGCAGGCCACAACCGGCCCTTGCGGCCCGCGGCTGGTTGTGGCCTGCAAACGGCCCTCGCGGCCCGGGGGCCGATTGCGGCCCGCGAACGGCCCTCGCGGCCCACGGTGGCTATTAAGCCTCACTGTGCCTATCAAATGCTGCTACTGGGCCATCAATTGTCATTACTGTGCCATGCCATCAAACACAACCACTGTGCCCTTTAATTGTCGCCACTGTGCCAATTGATGCCACAGTGCCCTTTAATTGTTGCCACTGTGCCCATTGATGCCAGTGTGCCCATTGTCACGGCTGAGCCAGAGGGGGGGGCTGAGCCAGAGGGATCGGCGCTCCGGCGCCCTCTATAGATGCACTGCCACTGTCTATATATCTATCTTCTTTCTTTCTATGTTTATCTATGTTCCTTCCTTTCTATTTTTATCTATCTACCTATCTTCCTTCCTTCTCTTCTTTTTTTCTATCTTTATCTATCTATCTTCCTTTATCTACCTTTCTTTCTGTATCTATCTCAATTCATTCCCTTCTTTCTATCTTTATCTATCTTTCTTTCTCTATCTTTCTTTCTATCTTTATATTTTTCTTTATCTATCTATCCATCCATCTTCCCTTCTTGCTTTCTATCTATCTTCATTCCCTTCTTTCTATCTATCTGTATCTATCTTTCTTTATCTATCTTCCTTCCTTCTTTCTTATATATCTTCCTTCCTATCTATCTTTCTATCTATCTTCCTTCCCTTCTTTCTATCTTTATTTCTTTATCGATCTTTCTTCCCTTCTTTCTATCTATCCTTCTTGTTTTCTATCTTTCTTTCTCTGACTATCTATTTTCCGTCCCTTCTTTCTTTCTATATTATTCATTCTTTCTTTATCCATCTTCCTTCCTTCTATCTATCTTCATCTATTATCTATCTTCCTTCCCCTCTTTCTTTCTATCTTTATCTTTTCTTTCTATCTTTATCTATCTTTCTTTTTATCTTCCTTCCTTTTTATCTATCTATATCTATCCATCTTCCTTCCCTTATTTCTTTATATCTTTTATCTTTCTTTATCTTCCTTCCCTTCTTTCTATCTGTATCTATCTTTTTTTATCTATCTATCTATCTATCTATCTATGCATCCATCTTCCTTCCTTTCTATCTTAATCTTTCAATCTATCTTTATCTCACCCCACATCCCGTCATTAACCCCCCCTCACTCACACGCAACATTCAAAAAAATAAAAACAAGCACAACAAACAAACTCAAAAGATGGCTGTGGCGTAAAGCGTGTTTAAGTCATGCATCTTACACGTTTGTGCATTAAGCCTCTGATGATGTCAGAATATGACAAGATGTGAGAAAGCTCTATATATCCCATAGACCAGAAATCACTGGCCGGAATTCATTAGCCCCACATTGCTTTCCAATGGCAGGAAAAAACACCAGTCATGCAATACACACTGTGAGCCTTCCGACATGGCATGGCATCATTTTTGTCACGATATTGGGAAAAAACAAAAACAAAAAAAAGGTCACAGTCAAGCAGCGTAGAATAATAAACACTACTAATTTATTATTCTGCCAAAATGTGAATAAAAGTGAAACAATTAAAAATGACCATTAAGGCCTCGTGCACACTGGATGTTTGACATTTTTACAGCAGCTGTTTTTGGCTGTAGACATTTTTTTCTACAGTCATTAAACTCTCCATCATGTTATCCTATGTGTCCATGCACACACAGGCTGTTATCAGCAGTTTTGGGCACTGGAGTTTTTGAGCAGTAAAAAAAAAGAAAAAAAAAGAAATAAAAACTAGTGGGTTTCTGAGAGACTGTTTTTCAGCTGTAAAAATGTTCGAATGCTGATAAATACTTGTGAGTAGGGTTGTCCCGATACCACTTTTTTAGGACCGAGTACAAGTACCGATACTTTTTTTTAAACGTGTACCCATATGCAGCAATGGCCCACCACATATTGCTGCCATGGTGTCGATGATACCGATGACGACGATGATACCAATGACGATACCGATGATGATGATACCGCCATGGATACAAAGCTGCTGCCGTGAACATTACATGCAGCTTTCGTTTTTCAATAGTTGTTTTCCCTATTGCGCGCCCTGTGTAAAGGACACTCCCTCTTGCTCGTGATTGGACAGATCCGTCCAATCGCTAGCAAGGGGGATTGTCCTTTACACAGGGCGGGCGATAGGGAAAACAACTATTAAAAAACGAAAGCGTCATGTAATCTTCGCGGCGTCGGCTTTGTATATACGGCGGCGTGGTCGGCGCCGGGGGAGGGGTTGGATTGGGCGAAGTATTCTATTTGGGTATCGGGGGTATTTGCGGGAGTACAAGTACTCCTGCAAATACTCGGAATCGGTCCCGATACCGATATCGGGACAACCCTACTTGTGAGCAAAGTTTTTGATCCATTAAATTTTTTTTTTTTCATAAAAAGGCTGCTTCTGCAAAAAAAAAAGAAAAGAAGCTAAAAACGATATTGCAAAAACGTTGAAACTCACTGCAAAGCTACTGGCGTTTTTATAACATTATTTTAACATCCAGTGTGCATGATGCCAAAATGCTGATAAGAGGGATATTTAAACTTGCTCATTCAAAATGGCACCATCTTGTGGGAATAATGAACACTACAAAATATCACAACTAGTACATATCAAGCCTATAAATTATTGTTCTACAGGATTTATATAGTGCCAACAGTTTGGGCAGCGCTTTACAACATCAGGGAAGACAGTACATTCACAATACAGGAGGAATCAGAGGGCCCTGCTCATTAGCGGTTACAATCTAGAAGGGAGAAATTAGAGTTTTGTCTAGATATAGTTAAATCCTGTAAGGATAAAATGATACATCTGAGAGATTTGCACCAAAGGCACTATACTCTAAGGTTTGCAAGATAAGAAGGGATATTCCAGTCTGCTGTAAATGTCTTGTGAAAGAAAGATACCTTTTCTTATGGTACGGCAATTTTATTGCAAAATGTTTTCTGTTCCTAGATATCTGTAATGCTTTTTTTAATGGAACATATAGAAATGGACCAAACCACATAATTATTATTGAATTGCTGTGCAAAGAAATTGATAATGTTGAAATGGATATGCATACTGCCCCTGTAGGTGTGGGATAATGGAAAGCACCGATTAACAGTATGGTGCCACTTTATAGACTCACATATATGGCTTGAAACACAAGATACAGTTAACTCTGTCTAAGCTGTGAAATAATGTGAATAGGGCAGCCACGGTCGTCAGGGTCCTTTTAAAACCTTTAGTGAAGAAAAGAATATACTCAGTATTTTGAGATTATAACCTGAAGAAGCCCAACTTGGGGACAACGTGGGTGACGGCAGAGCACAAGAGGCCAGAACAATTCGATATTAAAAGGCCATAAGTGACATCATTCACTAAAATATTAAAAACAGATTTATTATTTACATTGAAATAAACATTAAAAAACTGAATTTACAACTTTAAAAAAAAAAAAAAAAAGCCCTCTGAATATCTCAGAATTCAGTTCCATTGCATAAAATCCTGTTAAAAATCATCAGTCCCAATCAGGACTTGCTTCAGTTCAGGAATGGAGTGTGAATGAATGGAGTGTCCACCAATGAGATAACAGCAGCAAAAAAAATGTCAGAGACAAAATCCCCACAAATCGATAAAAAACATTCATCACTGACAGCGGGGCACACAATGCCGCCGGTACATCCAACATGGTGAAGCGACAAGATGTAGTAATAGTTCTGGATTTCTCACTTCCCTACTGCAGTTAGACTCATAGCGCTGTGGCTTTAAAATAGTCCATCCAGAACCACAGTGCGATTGGAGTGTGTGACATTTATATAAAAAGAACTTAAAAAAAAAACTTGCTAAAACAATCCAAACCATAACTGTCTCTTTAAAAAAAAATGGATTGGTAAAAATGTTGCATTTTCAGTGTTAAAATTTAGCATTCTCTTTGATCCAGTCCCTCATTTCGGTCACCTTGGTGTAGATGCCTGGTTTATTCCTGCGAGCACAGCCCTCTCCCCAGCTTACAATCCCAGCCAGATAAACCTTCCCATTCACCTCCACGCTGGACAGTGGACCACCAGAGTCACCCTGCAAAAAGCCAAACACCACCTGTTATTATACTTCCCCTAAAGTGTCATCCCCTCCCCTAATACCGACATTGAGTGTAGATTGCTTTTCAGAGGAGTGGCAGCCCTTGCCGCATGTACAGTAATGTCCAAAAGTTTCCATTTTGTCAATTGTTAAAAATAAACTATTAAAAACACTTCTATTTCTGAAAGCACTCTTCAATTATAGCATTTTTCTTTTACATCTGTCTAAAACTTTTGCACAGTACTTTTTAAACAAGCTCTCAGTGTTCTGATAAACCTGACAAATCACAGAATAGAAAAACCTATCTATAGATACAAGTTTAACACTTTTTTTTATATATAGCCTCTACAGCAGTGACAGCATGCCACTGAAGGGCTTAGTTTAAGGGAAATCTTTCATAATGTGCTACTATGTGGTGCATACTAGCACATTATATTGCCTTGTGTGAGTGGGGGGGGGGGGGGTGGTTTTCCCTTCAAATGGAGTTTACTATTGATGCTGGGTTGGTGACATCACCGGGCCCCTTAGTCGGAGCCATTACACAGCAGAGCTGGCAGATGCCTTTGTTGGAACCAGAGGGTAGTTTTTTATTTACACCCGGGCATATTTTTTTTTTCTTTCATTTTTTAAATAAAGGCGTGGTCAAAAACTGCCTACTGTCATTTTTTACACAACACTTTTTTTTTGGTGAATGAGTAAGGGTACTATATACCCCATACTCCTTCACATGCGTAGGGGGCCTGGGCCCCTCTTTTTAAAGGGGGCTTCCAGATTCTGATAAGCCGCCCGCAGATCACTACAACCACTGGCCAGGGTTGAAGAGGCCCCATCAACACTTGCTCCCCCCTCTTCCTGAGCTGCATGCTCGGATAAGGGCCTGGAATGGATTTTGGTGGGGGACCCCCCCACCATTTTTTGTAAGTGTTGGGGTGCAAAGTCGCACGGCAAGTTGTACAAGTGTGAATGGGGGCTTACCGTCATGCATTCTATGCATGAAGGTAAAATACAGTTTGTGTGCAGCAGCCCCTCTTATTACTTACCTGAGCCTGATCTTTCAATGCTGCGCAAAGGCGCTTCAGCTCTACTGGGTCTCTTTCTCCTCATTCGCTGAGAATCACAGCCAATGAGGAGAGTGGGTGGGGCAGAGCAGCAGCTCTGTATGTGAAAAGAAACGCAGCGCAACCATTGGCTCAATAGTGCGTCTGCTTGGGTGCCCTCATTGCAAGCTATTTGATCTGGAGGCACTCGGTAAGAGGGAGGGGCCAGGAGCACCAGGGGGCTGTACTGTAAAAAAAACAAAAAAAAACAAACACACTGCTTATAACAGGTAATAACATGTTTTTTTTGTTTTCGCTTTAATATCACTTTAAAAAAAAAGGAACTGAAATGGGTTGACAGGTCAGGAAAATTTTAAAACCTGACATTGCCCCCAAATCTCAACATCATGCAAAAAAAAACATGCCTAGTTCCTCGTTCGTATTGTTCCAGTATAAATGGCTGATTGTACGAATACCAAACAATGGCTGTAGGATTAAACAAGAGCTCACCTGACACGCATCGATTCCACCACTGAGGTACCCAGCACAGATCATACGAGCAGTTAGTTGGCCATCCAGCAATTTATTACATTCTGTCTGATTGATAATTCGTATCTCAGCTTTCTGTAGTACAGTGGCACCAGTACCTGTGCAAATACAGAATGGGGTCAATCATCTTTACTTATCACTGAAGACAAATACCAACACAAGAACATTTCAGTCCTCACAACTCCCATCTCTACTGCAACTCATTAAAACTCCATTCATATTTCTTACAGGCGATGCTGAAAGAACCACTTAAAAGCAGTATTAAACCCTAAAGAAATTAATTATATTGCAGCTTAGCATTTCTTAGATGTGGCAACTGCATTTGTTTTCTTTTATTTCCCCCCTTTATTTTCACCTGGTGATCTGGCCAGTAAATCTTATTATCTTCATTTAACAGACCGAGTTCTCCAGCAAATGTGGCAATTAGAGGGTTGAGACAAACCCGGTGCCACATTTGCCACCTTTCGGGGGGGGGGGTAGCAGATACCTGTATAATACAGGTTATTTTCTCCCACTTCTGGGCATAGATACCTGCGGATATCTATGCCACCTCCGGAGCCTCCTCTGTCCCCCCTGCTGTCTTCTGGGAGACACACAGGTCCCAAATAACAGCAGGGGCCATTCAGATTGCGCAGCGTGACTTGCACATGCGCAGTAGGGAACCAGGAAGTGAAGCTGCATGACTTCACTTCCTGATTCCCTTACCAAAGATGGTGGCAGCAGCAACCGAGAGCCGAGGGACAGATCGGCTTCGGGTGCCGACTTTGCGGGCGCCCTGGATAGTAAGTGTCCATATTTTAAAAGTCAGCAGCTGCAGTATTTGTAGTTATTCAGCTTTAAAATGCATTGCTGGAGCTTGGCTATAATTTGTTCATCTAAATCTTCTAGTTATTCCAACACTACCCCTTTCCTCAGATTGACAATGCTACTGTACAAAGAGGTCTCCATTGCTCCTCCAATAAACCCAAAGACAGGAATTGTATTACTGGCCAGATTACTAGGAGAAAATATAGAAAAAAGCCTTAAAAGTAAAAAAAAACTTATGCAGCCTCTACATTCAAGTAATGGTAAGCTGCAATATTTTTTAATGTTATTTTTGGGTTTAATACCTTTTCAAGGGAAATTAAGAATGTATAAAAGACTTAGACTAGAATTGCTTGAAAGTAATAATCCCAGAATTACCCAAGTATATAGAGAAGGTGAGATTAAGACTGGATCAATCAGAAGTCATATGGGGGGGGGCAGGACAATAGTATGGAGGAACATTGTTTTGGCATACGCCTTCTATTTGGATGCCGTTTTTGATTCTCCCAGAAAGTGCAACATACTCATTTATGTTTCTGATATATTTTCCTAATTTTGAAGGGGGCAGGAAGAACAGCCAGGGAGGGACACCCAGATTACACGAGGAGCTTTCCTGAGGCTTTAGACACTATAACAGCCTTGCCAATCCTTCCCAGATCCCACAATGCAGTCCTGATGCCTCTCAACACATCACTGAAGTATCCACGACACACTGGGTAGTGGAATTGGGGCACACCTGAACCCCAACATGGAGGAAAGAGAACTTGTACACACTTCTCAGAATCATGGGCTCCTGGCACAATAGAGACAAAGTGGAGGCTACGAGCCAACAACCTTCCACAATTGCCTAGAAATACCATTTCATACAGTTCCTCCTACACTTTCTCTTTAGGACTATTTAGTACATTCTAACATGACAAAGATGGAATTTCTCAAACTTCTGATCAGAAAATGTAATTATATACAACAAATATTCTCAATAATGACTGACCTCCTTCGGATAGAGCACCCCAGCCTGTCACCCATATAGATTTGCCCACTGGGAAAACATGCGTGTTCTCAGGGATACAAATTGGTTGTATGAAATCAGTGTAGGAGATGGGACTATCCAGCTCCAGCAAGGCAATATCATTGTCATACGTGACATCACTGAAACTTCTGTGAGCCACAATCCGTTTTATCTTGCGTTTCACAACATCATTGCTGCTGGTCTTTGTGGACTGATCATGTAGACCCATATATGCTGTCCACACACTGGGGTCCGAATATCTGTAAAGAGAGATTTAATGTGAGAAATATGATCATGACAGCTCACTATGTATACTGTAGGCTCCCTGAAAATTGTATTTTTTTTTAATATCTTAATTTTAAAGGAGAATACTCATGCCACATTTACATAAAGACTCACAAGTATCACTAGACTTAGCCTTTTTTTTTCAAACTTTGTTTAGGAAGTTAGGAAAATAGGAATAATGGAGAAACTCTTACCGAGGACGATAGATAAGAAAGAGCAAATTAAAATGATATGGGCACCCTGGGAATTATTTGTACAATCAGAGGAAAGTAAAAAGTTATTAGGGGAATAAGAATAATAATTAGAGGTGGAGGGAAGAAAAAAGAAAATAGGAAAGAGGTATAGATATCGTGCATCAGGGGGGGACTTTTTCTTCTTTTTTCCCTCTCTCTTTCTTCCGATCCATGGTTACACATGGACAGAGGAGGAGGAAGAGTTGTGGATACGGGGGTCTTGAAGAGGGGATAAGGGAATAGGGAATGAGGGAAAGAAAGGGGAAGGAAGAGTGACGGAGACAGGGAGGGAATTAGCCTAATCAAGATATATATGGAATATATGGACAACTAGGGTGGAGAGATAATAACTGGGGAAGAAGGAAATTAAGCAATAGCAGGAATAGTAACTTGGGTATGATATCTCTCCCTTGGGGTAATGGATTTAAAATTACCGGTGATATTATATACTATAATTTTCTCTCTAAAGTAAACTATGAAGTGTTAATATAGTTGGAGAGAGACGTTATGTAATATCTATATGCGTTGTCTTTTGGATTTTACTTGTTTCTTTTCAATGTTTCCTGTATTGCTTTCTTGCTAAAAAAATAAAAACAGAGAATACAAACTTTGCATTTCATACCGTAGTGCTGATGTGTCCTGGAAGCAGTGAGCAGCGGACAGCAAAATGGTTTGGGAGACCACAGAGGCTCCACACGCGTGTCCATCCTTACTCGTCTGGAGGCTGACCTGCCACGGAAACTCGCCAATGTCAGCATTTACACCACCCACGATCCTAGTCTTCTTGCTGTAAGGGCGTTTCCCACACTCTTAAAAGGGAATAAAAATTATAACAATTAAATTCCAGTAAAAATAGATTTTAAATGAATGAAAACTGTCAAGATGCGCAACTGCCACTCTGGAGTTTCCCAAGTGGGACCAAACCAAGCTGTGCAAAAAAAAAAAAAAAAAAACACACAACAAACACGATTCCTCTAGTACAATTTTTGTCAACTCCAGTCCTCAAGTACCCTCAACAGGTCATGTTTTCAGGCTTTCCATTCATTTTCACAGGTAATTTGATCAGTTTCACTGCCTTAGTAATTACCCCAGCCGTTTTATCCGAGGGAAATGCTGAAACCGTGACCTGTTGGGAGTACTTGAGGATTGTAGTTGGGAAACATTGCTCTAGTATATCAAGCATAACTAGGAAAGAAGAAAGTAAAAAAATAATTGCACTTACTTCAAAGCTGCTCTGGTTAAAACCTCAAAGATATATATCAAATATTTGCCATTTATAGAGCATCTGTACAAAGGCTGCAAAAGTACATTATAAGGGAAGAACTTTAAATTGTAAAATCAATGGTTCCACTCGTGTGTAGGCAGTCAGACCCAAAGTAGATGCCTAGCCTCACTCCACAGCTTCTAGGACACTGCTGCCTCTTCCTTCTCTGGCGGGTCATCATTCTTCAGATCTTGTGCACTGTACCTTGAAAACAGCCTGTCTGCTGGCCATGGCAAGCAATGTGACCACCAACTAGAGACCATTTACAAGCACATTACTACTTTTCTACTTGCGAGTGGAATCACCGATTTCACATTTATTGAAGTTTTGCTCATATAATGTGTTATTTTCAGAACTTGAGGTTTTTAAACAGAGCAACTCTGAGTGCTACTTGCATGCTGAACTTCAGGGTGCTGTTACCATTGGAAACCATGACAGGTCCACCCATTATGGAACTTTTGTGAAAGCAATTTTGTCAATTTACTCTTTGCCAGTTTCTTTTTATTTTTTTTTAAATAGTACCTCAAAGTTGGTAAATTGTTTTGAGTCTGAACTTGATTGGGGAGGCGGGCAATTTTAAAAATGACAATTGCTTTAGTTTTTTCAGATCTGATCAGATTTTAAGTTGATTAAAAAATGACAATGAAATGTCCTACTTCTCTTCACATTAGAAAAACAGAAGACATAAAACACCACAATCACTCAATTACATTACATAAATACCAAAAAAAAAAAACCCTGTAAAACATTCCCTTTAAAAACAACACTGTTTATAATAAACAGTGACCCAGGACCAACTGACTCATTAATATCATTTCCATATTTGAAGTGGTTATAGCCTTGGAAAAAACAATTTGAAATTGGTTTGTCTTCACTTTGATATTTCTAAACCTGCACAGTACAGGGGGACCTTTTTCGTCATAACACCGGCTCAAATTCGATCAGTGTGTGACAGAAGTCAATCCTTTGATCAACTTCCATCAAAGGGACAACCTGGAAAACTGTCAATCAGCAGCTGCAGCCACTGACCAATGTATTCTGACAGCAGCAGGCCCTACGGTCATAACAATGTCTGGATCATTTGTGTAGATGGAGGAACTTATTTTTTTATTCGACCAGCAGGCTGAAAGAAAAAAGTAACAATACCCATCTATGCCAGCTTTAGCTACATACAGCCTTCCTGTAAAATTGGGATTTATAGCTGGAACCAATAGAGAGACACAGGATTTCACCAGTTCCAAGACATCCTATGGTGCAGGGGTCATAAAAATAAGAACTAGTATACAATTATATTTTTGTCAGTGGATGTTGGCGTGACCCTCCCAAGAACATGACAAAGAAAATAAATATTCTTACGGCATGAAGCCTCATCAGAGCCGTCAGTGCAGTCCGTCACGCTATCGCATTCTGGGTTCAGCTTGTTAATACATTGGCCATCCTTACACTTATATGTGTACGTTGTACAGCTGGTCGGCTGCGCTGGATATGGATGGAGATAAATTATGAACAAATTAGTTACAGTTAATGGCAGATTAGAGGATTACCTGTAAATTACAAGTAAGAAAAGGACTTGAAAACTCAACTCATGTCACATAAATTCCCCATAATCCTTAGAGCGTATGCAAATGAAGGGAGGTGGGTGGGTTCTGCTTTGCCACTACTCTTTTAGGATTTGTGTAGGCCCACCTCCTCATTTCCATAGGATGGTTGCCAAAAAAGTAGTCAATTTTATGTTCCCACAAAAATAAAAAAATACTCAAAAACAACCCAATTTTTACTTCTTACAACATTCATAAAATAGCTCTCACCTAACCCGCAATCTGACTCGTCTGTACCATCTCCACAGTTATCGGTGTTGTCGCACTTTTGTGCTTCTGGGATGCACTTTCCGTTTCTGCATTTCAAGTACTTGTCAGAACACTCTGAAAAACAGACATCACAATTCAGCTTTAGTGATAATGGCTACAAAAAGCAAGGACCGAAGGATGGCAGCCAGAAACATCACAAATACTCACTGCAGTCTTGCTCGTCTGAGCTATCGCCGCAGTCGTTCACGCCATCGCAGAGGAAGAAACGAGGTTTACAGTACTGGCTGGTTCTGCAGCGGAACTGCTTGTCACTGCAGACTGATTCAAAGACAAAAACAAGTCAATACAAAAAAACAAAACAAAAACATACTGGCAATTTAACAAACAAAACCATGTAGATGGAAGAACATGCAAGGAAAATATGTTTATGTTTATATTATTATTGTACAGGGTTTATACAGCGACAAGAGTTTGCACAGCACTTTACAATATAAAAGGAGACAGAACAATTACAATACAATTAAAGACAAGAGGGTTAGAAGGGCGCTGTTCTTGAGGGTGTAAAGTCTATAGTAGGGGTCTGCGGCCCAAGGGCCAGATGTGGCCCCTTGCTAGCCTTTATCCGGCCCTTGGGGCATTATTCCTCCCACTGACACCAGCAATGGGGGACTATTTCTTTCACCAATACCAATTATAGGATACCATTCCTCCTAATAGTGGCACTACTCCTCCTCTTATTGACCACCAACCCTGGGGCCAAATTTATTGTCAGTGATGCCCAACCTGGGACATTTTTTGTCCACGCTGGCCACAACCTGGCCCTCCTGAAGTCTGAAGAACAATAAACTAGCCCTTTGTTTAAAACGTTTGGAGACCCCCTGGTCTATAGGAAAGGGGCAAGTGATATAAAAATAAATATCCTCTGTGGGGATGAGTTAATGGAGAAAGTAAAAGTTCAGTAGCCAAGTAGAAGAGGGACGAGATTCCCTGAAGTGATGAGTTTTCAGGTATTGCCTCAAAGCAGACAGTGTTGAGGATAGCTGGACAGATTTGAGGTGGTGGCTTCAGAGTATGGGAGAGGCTCTGGAGAAGTCCTGGAGAGGCGTGTTGGAGTTGGTGATGAGGGTGCAAGAGTGCAGGCGGTCTTGGAATACGTGGAAAAAATGGATTGGGTGATATAGCTCAGGGCAGAGTTGTAAATTGCTTTGTATGTTAGTATTCAGAATTGTATTTGTTCACAATTGGAAGCCAGTGGGGGGGGGGGGGGGGGGATTAGCAAGAGGGGTGGTGGACACTGAATTTGGTCAATGTCTCTGGCAGCAGCGTTCATTACAGACTGAAGGGGTTATGGTCTGGAAAGAGATAAGCCAACAATCGCCGAGTCTCGAGATAACAAGGGACTGAATTAGAAGGGGTGAAGGTGATGGCATGATTTGGCCAGTTCTGCCATGTGGGGCTGAAAAGAGTTCAGAATTCAGGCGTATACAGGACAGAGTTTACATATGCAAATAGTTCAGCTCTACTCACCACACGACGCCTCATCGCTGTTGTCCCCACAATCATTCCATCCATCGCACTGACGAGTCTTGTCTATACAGCGGCCACTCCTACATGTGAACTGATCAGGGCAAGCTGCAGCAAACAAATCAAACATAATTACAAATTGGACCTCTGGAATACAATGCCAACATTAATAGTGAAACTGAAAACTTTATTTTTGGGAACAATGTGGCCCAGACAACTGGCTGCAATTTCATACAGCACAGCATTCATACTAAAAGGCATGCATGCATAGATCAGGTGACGCCAATTGGCTTAAAGCTGTTGCATGGTACAGTTTTACCCTCAGACAATCCACCATGGAATGGGTGGGGTTTATGGACTTCTAGAAATTGGTGTTACTTATTTTTAGGGTAGAAGTATACAGCCAGATCTTTCAGCATAGAACTGTTGGCTGCTCTGAAATTATTTTGTTCACCCCTCTGAAGGTCCGGCGTATAGCGCTGGAACTGCAGTGCATCTTGCCGGAATGGAGGACTCCCGTGAGTGACGTTATGGCAGCGCTGGCCACTCACAGTGCCGATACCCGCGAACCTGAAGAAACGCCAGGAGCAACATGTCAGCCGCCTCAGCGGTGACAGGGTGCCGCTGCGGGGGCTTCATTCTAAAAGGTATTTCATAATGTTCTAGTATGCAGGCGTCCTTTTTTCCCCACAAATAGAGCTTTCTTTTGGTGGTATTTGATCACCTCTGCGGTTTTTATTTTTTGCGCTATAAACAAAAATAGAGCGACAATTTAAAAAAAAATGCAATATGTTTTACTTTTTGCTATAATAAATATCCCCCAAAAATATATAAAAAAACATTTTTTTTCCTCAGTTTAGGCCGATACGTATTCTTCTACCTATTTTTGGTAAAAAAAAAAAAAAAAAACGCAATAAGCGTTTATCGGTTGGTTTTCGCAAAATTTATAGCGTTTACAAAATAAGGGATAGTTTTATTGCATTTTTGTTAATTTTTTTTTTTTACTAATAGCTGCGATCAGCGATTTTTTTCGTGACTGCGACATTATGGCGGACACTTCGGACAATTTTGACACATTTTTGGGACAATTGTCATTTTCACAGCAAAAAATGCATTTAAATTTGCATTGTTTACTGTGGAAATGACAGTTGCAGTTTGGGAGTTAACCACAGGTGGCGCTGTAGGGGATGTGTGCTTATGTGTTGTGTTTACAACTGTAGGGGGGTGTGGCTGTAGGTGTGACGTCATCGATCGCGTCCCCCTATTACAGGGATGACGCGATCGATGCTACAGCCACAGAGAAGCACGCCCGCGACCCACGGCTGGGTACTAAAATCAACGTAGATATACGTTGATGTGCCCTGCCGTGCCATTCTGCCGATGTAAATGTGCAGTAGGCGGTCCTTAAGTGGTTAACTGACCAGCCATCCCCCCATGATTTTGCACTCAAAATGACTACTTATAATACTAAGGCCGCATTCACACCTGAGCTTTTTGTCGCCTGAAGCATGAAGCTCCAAAACGCTAGAGGGGAAAAAATCCATTATTCTCAATGGAGATGGTTCACACCTCCACTCCAAAACGCCTGACCCTGAACGCCTGAAGCTCAAACAAGTTCTGGACCCTTTTTTGTCTCTCGAATTGAGCGTATTTGGGCGTTTTTCTGTTTTTAACATTGGTGACCCAAGACCTGTCCAAAATCGCGGTAAAAAACGCCACGGAAAATCGCGGTAAAAACGCTGCAAAACGCTACGCTCAGGTGTGAATGCAGCCTAAAGGCTGCAAAGTCCACCAACTACCCCATGCCATGTTCCTTAGAGATCCAATTACAACTCTCCATCCCTTCCCCTAGGACACCCCAGACACATAACTGGCTTCAAAAAAATCTCAGCACTGCATATTGTAGTCCCCCAAGATCCCCCCTTTTAGTCCCATGCACCCCCTCCCCCCGGTCCCATTTGAATGATTGGCCCTCCACCTTAGTCCTTATATGTGAAAACATTGGTGTACTCACGGTTCTTCGGCTCATAGGACAGGTACTGCGCTGTGAATCCGGTGTCTGTGTTGGACTGGTCAGAGCGGAACTTAACCGTGATTTTACTGCTGTTGTTTGAAACAACAAATGGTGATCGTTCTCCACAGTACCTGTGCAGGAGAGAGCAGAGTGGAGGTCAGAATTCAAGCCGTGATAGAACACAGAATTGAGTGGCAAAGGGTCAGGTATAAGTCAGACTAAACAGGGTGCAGTTCAGCTTGCAGTACAATAATTCTGCATAACATTTCTTTGTCCTGGACTTCTGTTAACATGCAGAGGTCGCAAGAAAGTCACTTTAGCTCATGTTCTAACAAGGCAACAGTCTACAACAGTCTCTTGTAATCCACAATCAGTCACTTGTAACATGGCCACTGTCTAACACCTCAGCAGTCTCTTGTAATGTGTCTGCTGTCTTGTAATATGACAATGATAGTTCAGCAAATGTGTAACGATTCCAATTAGTGGAGACATTTACAATCTGTACAGTCATACCAATTTACTCTCCAGCTGCTGGAAAACTACAAATCTGAAGAGACAGCTAGGTGCACTTACACTTAGGCTTCGGTCACACAGGTATTCACTTAAGCATGTACCTGTGCGAGGGCTGTGTTTGACCGCATGGGGATGCACAGGTGCGTCATGCATGCCCATGCACACAGTCACATTTATGTCCATTGGGATGCAGTGACTGCACAGACATAGCCACTGCTTCTAGTTTGACAATTATGTGGGTGCAGGTCCAGGTCCCTAAAACGCAAATAGTGTGGGTTTGGAGACCTACACCAATGTCAAATTAAGAGCAGGGCTAGATCTCGCTCTTGCAGGGACAAGGTCACATTTACCTTTTGACATCCATGCTCCACCAATTGGTGTTATGATCTTTGTACTTTTATGTATGTTTCATTGTGTACACACTATGTATAGAAAATACTATGTATATAAAAATCTCTTGTTAAAAAAATGATGTGGGAAAAATAAATTAAATTAGGAGCAGTGGTTGTGTCTGTGCAGCTGCTGTGTCCCATTGACATAAATTGGACTACCTGCATGGGGGATACATGAACACCTGTTCATCTTTACACAGACAGATGCTTAATAGTGTTGCTCACAAATATTCGCATTGCGAATATTCGCTACGAATATTGCATATTCAAGTATTCGCGAATAACTCGAATATTGCGGCGAATATTCGCTATGGCGAATATTCGTATTTTTTCAAATTTATTTGTAAAACAGATCACATCCTAGTGATCTCCATCGACGTCTAAAAGCATTGCTGGTATGATTAGAGAGAGACCCTGGGCCGAGTAGCTGATTGCATTAGAGCCAATCAGAATAACTTGAATATTCGGCAAAAGGAATATTGCGCGATATTCCTTTTGCCG
This sequence comes from Rana kukunoris, assembly GCA_029574335.1. Classification (NCBI taxonomy): domain Eukaryota; kingdom Metazoa; phylum Chordata; class Amphibia; order Anura; family Ranidae; genus Rana; species Rana kukunoris. The sequence continues at coordinate 133,876,881 of CM056058.1, forward strand.
AATATTCGAGTTATTCTGATTGGCTCTGATGCAAAAGAAGGGCGGAGAAGATAATCGCGCAATATTCTGTTTGCTGAATATTCGAGTTATTCTGATTGGCTCTGATGCAAAAGAAGGGCGCATCAGAGCCAATCAGAATAACTTGAATATTCGGCAAACGGAATATTGCGCGATTATCTTCTCCGCCCTTCTTTTGCATCAGAGCCAATAAGAATAACTTGAATATTCGGCAAAAGGAATATTGCGCGATATTCCTTTTGCCGAATATTCGAGTTATTCTGATTGGCTCTGATGCAAAAGAAGGGCGGAGAAGATAATCGCGCAATAGGAATATTGCGCGATTATCTTCTCCGCCCTTCTTTTGCCCCCTTATTCTCCTTTCTTTTAAGTAGAGTTAGTGTAGAGTTAGTGTTTAGTGCATATTAGTTTAGTAATACAGGAAATGATCTCCGTTTATGAGAATTTCGCAAACATTTTTTTGGATAAAATATCACGAATATTCGATATTAGCGAATATTCTTCTATATATTCGCGCAATATCGCGAAATCGAATTTGGCGTATTCCGCTCAACACTAATGCTTAATAATGCCGGTGTGAACAAGGCTTTATAGGCAAGCAGCCAGGTCAGCTCTGCTACACACAGGCCTATGGAAGCCACATGGCCTCTCACCTCTGGTTATTGATCTCCACATAGTCTTTGGGGCAACTGGTGATGGACACACCAGGCTCATACAGGTAAAACAGCTGAAACCGAATTTTCACAAATTTCCCTTCAGGAACCTGCGAAAAAAACATTCAATGTTAAATCCCAAATGCCCTCTAACAGGCAGAATACATAGATTTAAAAGGGTTGTAAAGGAACTTTCTTTTTACCTTAGTGTAGTCCTTCACTTACCTCATCCTTCCATTTTGCTTTTAAAATGTTCTTATTTCTTCTGAGAAATCCTCACTTCCTGCTCTTCTGTCTGTAACTCAACACAGTAATGGAAGGCTTTCTTCCTGGTGTGGAGCAGGGGGCGAGCAGGAGTGTCAGTACGCCCACTAACACACAGCTCCTTTCTCTATCTGCAAAGTAGAGAGTGTCCTGACTTGCCTGCCCCCTCAAGAGGCTTTCTCCACACCAGGGAGAAAGCCTCACATTACTGTGTTGAGTTACAGACAGAAGAACAGGAAGTGAGGATTTCTCAGAAGAAATAAGGACATTTAAAAGCAAAATGGAAGGATGAGGTAAGTGAAGGAGGACTGCACTAAGGTAAAGGAAGCAATTTAGGGAAAAAATAGTTTTCCTTTACAACCCCTTTAACTTGTAGCCTAATGTGATAATAAACAGTATAATGCTGGCAGTGAACAGGAGGCCTAAAATTGGTTCCTATTGGCCTTTAAAAACACACACACACACACACACACACACACACGATAATTTATAATTTAAAGCTGAAGTTTAATCTTCCTGTATGGAAAATGGAGATATGGGGGTGCTCCATCTGACATGCTAGAGCAGTGGTTTTCACCTCCTGTCCCCAGGACCCACTAACAGACCAGATTTTAAGATTACCTTGGGGAGATGCAGACTAGAATACTGCAATCACTGAGTGGCAAATTATATCACCTGTGATGCATTTCAGTTATCTTGCAAACCTGGCCTGTTAGTGGGTCCTGAGGACAGGGTTGATGACCACAGTGCTAGAGCATCTAATACACTCCAATACAGGGAGTGCAGAATTATTAGGCAAGTTGTATTTTGACCACATCATCCTCTTTATGCATGTTGTCTTACTCCAAGCTGTATAGGCTCGAAAGCCTACTACCAATTAAGCATATTAGGTGATGTGCATCTCTGTAATGAGAAGGGGTGTGGTCTAATGACATCAACACCCTATATCAGGTGTGCATAATTATTAGGCAACTTCCTTTCCTTTGGCAAAATGGGTCAAAAGAAGGACTTGACAGGCTCAGAAAAGTCAAAAATAGTGAGATATCTTGCAGAGGGATGCAGCACTCTTAAAATTGCAAAGCTTCTGAAGCGTGATCATCGAACAATCAAGCGTTCCATTCAAAATAGTCAACAGGGTCGCAAGAAGCGTGTGGAAAAACCAAGGCGCAAAATAACTGCCCATGAACTGAGAAAAGTCAAGGGTGCAGCTGCCAAGATGCCACTTGCCACCAGTTTGGCCATATTTCAGAGCTGCAACATCACTGGAGTGCCCAAAAGCACAAGGTGTGCAATACTCAGAGACATGGCCAAGGTAAGAAAGGCTGAAAGACGACCACCACTGAACAAGACACACAAGCTGAAACGTCAAGACTGGGCCAAGAAATATCTCAAGACTGATTTTTCTAAGGTTTTATGGACTGATGAAATGAGAGTGCGTCTTGATGGGCCAGATGGATGGGCCCGTGGCTGGATTGGTAAAGGGCAGAGAGCTCCAGTCCGACTCAGACGCCAGCAAGGTGGAGGTGGAGTACTGGTTTGGGCTGGTATCATCAAAGATGAGCTTGTGGGGCCTTTTCGGGTTGAGGATGGAGTCAAGCTCAACTCCCAGTCCTACTGCCAGTTTCTGGAAGACACCTTCTTCAAGCAGTGGTACAGGAAGAAGTCTGCATCCTTCAAGAAAAACATGATTTTCATGCAGGACAATGCTCCATCACACGCGTCCAAGTACTCCACAGCGTGGCTGGCAAGAAAGGGTATAAAAGAAGAAAAACTAATGACATGGCCTCCTTGTTCACCTGATCTGAACCCCATTGAGAACCTGTGGTCCATCATCAAATGTGAGATTTACAAGGAGGGAAAACAGTACACCTCTCTGAACATTGTCTGGGAGGCTGTGGTTGCTGCTGCACGCAATGTTGATGGTGAACAGATCAAAACACTGACAGAATCCATGGATGGCAGGCTGCATGAGTGTCCTTGCAAAGAAAGGTGGCTATATTGGTCACTGATTTGTTTTTGTTTTGTTTTTGAATGTCAGAAATGTATATTTGTGAATGTTGAGATGTTACATTGGTTTCACTGGTAAAAATAAATAATTGAAATGGGTATATATTTGTTTTTTGTTAAGTTGCCTAATAATTATGCACAGTAATAGTCAACTGAACACACAGATATCCCCCTAAAATAGCTAAAACTAAAAACAAACTAAAAACTACTTCCAAAAATATTCAGCTTTGATATTAATGAGTTTTTTGGGTTCATTGAGAACATGGTTGTTGTTCAATAATAAAATTAATCCTCAAAAATACAACTTGCCTAATAATTCTGCACTCCCTGTACACATAAGCTCACAGTGTGCAGTGAAATCAGAGTAAGCAATATCAATACAGGAGAGGAGCCTGTGCAACTGGGTATGACTAAAGAGAAGACTGGAGTTTAGCATTAACTAAGCAAAAAAACAAATGGATTAGTGTGCATGTAACCCAATCTCAGCTCACATTAGTAATGGCTTCTTTTAATCTCGCTTCTCACCACAGACTGCAATGTCAATATAAACTTCTCACAATGCATCATCTCTACAGCCGGAGGTAAGCAGATGTGCACCTAGACACAGGAGAGCAGAGCCATAGGACACTAATGAGTAAAAGACATCTCTGACCAACATGTGAATCCTCTACAAAAAGGTCCAGTTATAAATTTGTTAGATATTTTTGGCTGTTTGTTTTTGACGATTTTCTTATATACAGCATCTCACAAAAGTACATCCCTCACATTTTTGTAAATAATTTATTATATATCTTTTCATGTGATAATACTAAAGAAATTACACTTTTCTACACTATAAAAGTACTGAGTAAGGCGTTGTATAACAGTGTAGATTTGCTGTCCTCAAAATAACTCACACAGCCATTAATGTCTAAACCGCTGGCAACAAGCGAGTACACCAAGTCAACATTTCCAAATTGGGCCCAATTAGCCATTAGCCATTCCAGTGTCATGTGTCTCAGGTGTGAATGGGGAGCAGGCATGTTAAATTTGGCGTTATTGCTCTCACTGTCTCATAAGGGTCACTGGAAGTTCAACATGGCACGTCATGGCAAAGAACTCTGATGATCTGAAAAAAAGAATTGTTGCTCTACATAAAGATGGCCTAGGGCTACAAGAAGAATGCCAAGTCCCTGAAACTGAGCGGCAGCACGGTGGCCAAGACCATACAGCGGTTTAACAGCACAGGCTCCACTCAGAACAGGCCTCGTCATGGTCAACCAAAGGAGTTGAGTGCACATCCTTAGCATCATATTCAGAAGTTATCTTTGGGAAATAGACGTTTAAGTGCTGCCAGAATTGCTGCAGATGTTGAAGGGGTGGGGGGGTCAGTTTGTCAGTGCTCAGACCATACGCTGCACACTGCATCAAATTGGTCTGCATGGTGTTCTCCCAAAACGAAGCCTCTTCTGAAGATAATGCACAAGAAAGCCCGCAAACTGTTTGCTGAAGACAAGCAGACTAAGAACATGAATTACTGGGACCATGTCCTGTGGTCTGATGAGACCAAGATAAACTTATTTGGTTCAGATGGTGTCAAACGTGTGTGGCGGCAACCAGGTGAGGAGTACAATGACAAGTGTGTCTTGCCTACAGTCAAGCATGGTGGTGGGAGTGTCATGGTCTGGGGCTGCATGAGGGCTGGTGGCACTGGAGAGCTACAGTTAATTTAGGGGACCATGAATGCCAACATGTACTGTGACATACTGAAGTAGAGCATGATCCCTTCAGAGACTGGGCCGCGGGGCAGTATTCAAACATAACACCTCCAAGACAACCACTGCCTTGCTAAAGAAGCTGAGGGTAAAGGTGGACTGGCCAAGCATGTCTCCAGATCTAAACCCTATTGAGCATCTGTGGGGCATCCTCAGACAAAAGGTGGAGGAGCACAAGGTCTCTAACATCCACCATCTCTGTGATGTCGTCATGGAGGGGGAAGAGGACTCCATTGACAACCTGTGAAGCTCTGGTGAAAGCCATGCCCAAGAGGGTTAAGACCCTTTTGTGTGGCCCCCAAAAAATTGGGGGCCACACAAAATATTGACACTTTGGGCCCAATTTGGACATTTGTATTCGATATTGTTGCCAGTGGTTTAGACATTAATGGCTGTATGTCGAGTTATATTGAGGGAACAGCAAATTTACACGGTTATACAAGCTGTACACTCACTACTTTACATTGTAGAAAAGTGTCATTTTAGTGTTGTCACATGAAAAGTTATAAAAAAAATATTTTCAAAAATGTGAGGGGTGTACTCACTTTTGTGCGATACTGTATAAAGCCACTGTGGACAATGTCTCTACTTGCTGCCTTCCAAGGTGAAAAGGTGTGAAAAACTCTTATTTTAGGACAGACGTCACCAAATATAAAACATTTTTCCTTCAACACCAGACTTTTTCAGTGAGTTTTAATCTCCTCTTTCCTGCCCTTTCATGCCAGATACTACAGTTATTAACCGATAGCTGCACTTTTCATAATTAATACACTGCAGTCTTCCAGTATTAGTTTCCCAATAAGCATACATTTTTTATGACTCTGGTATCTGCATGTAGTGTATACTAGGCAGGCCCAGACTGTCCATAGGGAAGCATACCGGGCATATGCCCAGTGGGCCGCATGTCAAGTCTCCCCCCAGTGCACTCTCAGCTGCGAGTCGGAGTGCCATGCAGTCCCGCACAGATCTGAGGTACATTATGGGTCTTGTAGGGGTGGTTCTGTAATGTTAGGCGGTGGGGTTCTGTAATGTAAGGGGGGTTGCCTGTGATGCAGGCAGGGGGCCTGTATTGTAGTTCAGCAGCGCACCAGCACCTTTGCAGCCACTGTGCTACATGCTGGGTGTTTGGTGTGCTCCTGTACCTTCAAGAAGGGATGGGCAGTCCACCTGTCCTCATCTATCCATCAGAATGCATGTGCCTCCACTGTGGGGATAGTCATAGTTTAGTGTTAGGACCACAGACACCAGGGTGCCATGACGTGGCTCTGTGGCTCACGCATGTATTTGCAAATGTGCGTGGACAAAACCACCGTTTTTAAACGCATACTGTTAGACAGGTTTTTTGGTTGTCTGCAAGCTGGTCGGTAAGTAGGCTTGGTTTTTCCTGGGCATTCCCCAGGTCTTTGTTGTTGACAACTGTAAGGAGGGGGTCTGTACTGTAGGGAGGTCTGTGTAACATGCAGGGGGTCCAGAACTGTTAGGGGTGTGTCTGTGTAACAAACTTTGGGGGGCTGTGTAAGATAAAGGGGTCCAGAGGTGCAGGGTGCAGTGTAATGTAAAGGGGTCCAGAGGATGGGTGCTATGTAATGTAAAGGGGTCCAGGGTGCTGTGTAATGTAAAGGGGTCCAAAGATAAAAGGTGCTGCTGGAACCCCACATCCCATCATTAATCGGGCTGCTCAGTCCAAAGAGTGTTGTGCAGGGATTTAGCTTCCCTTCTCAGGAAGTCTATGGAGTAGAATCAAAAAACAAACCAAAAAAAAAAAATTGATTCAAATCTAGTTGGTCTTATCTCAATGGCAGCTAAAAAGAAATAAAGAAGCTGAATGAAATCTGAATGTGTGGGTTCTGTGGTCACCATTCTTCTCTTCACTTCATTGACTATCGGAAATCTAAATACTTTACTGGATGTTTGCCTGTTCCAGGTCAGCAACTCACAAAAGTATGAAGTCAAGACCTTCAACAAAGTCCTTTTCTTTCTGTCCCGACTACTCTTCCTAAAGTGGGAGGCTAATTACATTCCCAGAGATACTGGAGTCCAGAGGGAGCAATTACAGATGTGTGTGAAAGTGTGATCAAAATAGAAACAGCAAGAACGTGTGAAAAATGACTTCATAATAATAAAAAATATGCACTGACTGGAGACACACAACATTTCTCCTTACAAAGTATTACTACTAGGGATGAGCTGAACACCCCCAATTTGGTTTACAGCAGAACATGCAAACAGGCAAAAAATGTGTTCTAACACGCAAACCACTGTTAAAGTCTATGGGACATGAACATGAAAAATCAAAAGTGCCAATTTTAAACGTTAATATGCAAGTTATTGTCATAAAAAGTGTTTGAGGACCCGGGTCCTGCCCCAGGGGACATGCATCAATGCAAAAAAAAAAAAAAGGCGTTTTTTCGGGAGCAGCGATTTTAATAATGCTTAAAGTGAAAAAATAAAAGTGAAATATTTCATTCCTGGTGGGGTGTCTAAAGTATGCCTGTAAAGTAGCACATGCTTCCTGTGTTTAGAACAGGAACTGCACAAAATTACATTTCTAAAAGGAAAGAAAGCCATTTAAAACTACTCACGGCTACAATGAATTGTCAGGTCCCGGCAAAACAGATAAAAGTTATTGAAAAAAAAAAAATGTGTGGGGTCCCCCAAAACTCCATTACCGGGCCCCTTCAGGTCTGGTATGGATATTAAGGGGAACCCTGCACCAAATTAAAAAAAATGGTGTGGGGTTCCCTCCAAAATGGGAAACCTGCATTGCATCAGAGGGGGGCGGGGGTCACCTGTACACATCACTGGGTAACCGTGGCAATTCCCCTTACGTCTCTGGCCTCGCCCTCAGCTACATAAGAGCGCATCATTCGTCGGGTGCCTCTGGTGGAGGCAGTATCGCGTGCGTCGTATCCTCGCTGGAGATCGAGAATGGATTAGATCACTGGAATATTTTCTTCATTTTTTTTATTTTTAATAATGGACTTGTCCCAAGCTGTCTCCTGTCATTAACATTTTAACTTTTTTTTGTGAAATGATAGGGTTACCCCTTACCAATTAACATAGGGGCCGGGATCTTGAGGTCCCCTTTGTTAAAGGGGGCTTCCAGATTCCGATAAGCCCCCCCCGCCCGCAGACCCCACAACTATCAGGCAAGGGTTGTGGGGATGAGGCCCTTGTCCCCATAAACATTTTTTTGCCTCGTATCTATGCGAGTGATGCTTAGCATCACTTTGGTATAGATACGCTTCAACATCCGACAAGTGTAATACCATTACACTTGCGGATCGTAGTTGTAATGACAACTCCGGCCACTAGGTGGCCTTTACGTTTTCTCATTTGCATATGCAAATGAGGCTAGTACGCCAATTCCCGATCGCTTTTACGCCGCCCGGTCGTCGCGTACGTCGTTTTCGTCCGCGTAAGGTTACCCCTGCTTCTATGAGGAGTAACCTTACGAAGTACCATCGGATGCCGTCGGATGCCATGTTAAGTATGGCGTCGGGTCAGCGTCGGCTTTTTCCGTCGCTTATGTCGTTTTACTAATTCGTTTGCGAATAGGGGCATTGCGTAGTAACGATCACGTCGTTTTGACGTCGGTTTCAACTACGCTTTCCGACGTGAGCTGGAGCATGCGCACTGGGCTTTTTCCCCGGCCGGCGCATGCGCAGTTCGTTCGACGCGGGGGCGCGCTTAATTTAAATACAAGCCGCCCCATTTGAATTACGCGGGCTTACGCTGGGCCATTTTCGGTACGCCAATGCAAACTACGGAGCAAATGGTTAGAGAATACGGCACTTGCTCTAGTACGATGCGGCGGCGTAGTGTAAATGGCTTACGCTACGCCGGCGATTTTCTCTGTGTGTATTAGCAGTGTGAATATTTTTTCTGTTCACATCTATGTAGAAAGATGGCAGCTCACCTGGATGTCCCACATGCACTCTCTGTTGGGTGGGTAGTGCGCAGGAAAGAACGGTGTGCTGATCTGTCCACTGGCATCGCGAATCGTTCCTCCACAGACTGCAAGGAAATCAAAAAGACGCATTAAAAGGCTTGCAGACAATTCAGATTATGTACATCTCCTGCATTATTATTTGAGAGACCACCTTAGCCTACCTATAGAATAATTCCTCTTTTGAATTCAAAAGAGAAAATGTTACTTCTCAACACCCTCCCTACTGCTTCAGTCCCTGCTGCAATTAATTGCCATTTAGCAAGCTCACCAGCGCTGGTCGATTAATCAATCTATATATTTCTCACTTTGTACATCGCTGCGGAAGCTGTGTATCAGAATAATGGCACCAGTGGTGAGAGTTTTTTTTGTCAGCATGGTCACATGGCCGCAATGACCAATGAGAATCACGTCATTCTTTCCAGGACAGATACTCAGTGATCCGCTTTGGTCATGTGATCATGCTGACCAAACAGATACGGGAGCAGGGAAGGTGTTGAGAAGCATTTTCCTTCTTGGATGTAAAAAAGGGATTTTTAAATACAGCTTACCTGTAAAATCCTTTTCTTGGAGTACATCACGGGACACAGAGCGGCATATTCATTACTATGTGGGTTATATGGAGTACCTTCAGGTGTGGACACTGGCAATCTTCAAACAGGAAGTCCCCTCCCTATATAACCCCCTCCCCTAGAGGGAGTCCCTCAGTTTTGTAGCAAGCAGTATGCCTCCCAAAATGGTCACCCAAAAGAGGGGTGGGAGCTCTGTGTCCCGTGATGTACTCCAAGAAAAGGATTTTACAGGTAAGCTGTATTTAAAAATCCCTTTTTCTTTCTCGTACATCACGGGACACAGAGCGGCATATTCATTACTATGTGGGATGTCCGAAAGCAATGCTTTAATGAGGGGAGGGAGACATCTTCCAAAGAAGGATTCAATTTTAGAGCTAAACTCAAATCATAATAATATTTCCAAATTAGTCAAGAAAGAAGAACCTTTTTCTTTTTTTTTTTTTTTTTTTTATATAACCAAGGGTGTTTCTGATCCCGAGGATTTCAAACTGCAGCCTGTAGTACTGCCTGACCAAAGGCAGTATCCGCATTTCTTCTCACGTCTAGTTGATAAAACCTTGTAAACGTGTGGACTGATGACCACGTTGCCGCCTTGCATATCTGAGCCATAGAGATCTGATGGTGTGCTGCCCAAGAGGCGCCCATGGCCCTGGTAGAATGGGCCTTTACCGACAACGGAGGGGGCAACCTCTTCAATCCGTAGGCTTGAATGATTAATTGTCTAATCCATCTCGAGATGGTGGATTTTGCAGCTGCCTGCCCCTTCTTGGGGCCATCTGGTAGAACGAATAACACATCTGTTTTCCGGATCTTTTCCGTAGCTTTAAGATAGGCCTTCATGGCCCGGACAATATCCGAGGTATGCAGCAACCCCTCCTTTCTAGATGTAGGTTTTGGAAAGAAGGATGGAAGTACCAAATCCTGGTTTAAGTGAAATTTGGATATAACCTTTGGTAGAAAGGAAGGATGGGGCCGGAGAACTGCCCTGTCCTTATGCAGAACAAGATATGGTTCCTTACACGATAAGGCTGCTAATTCTGACACTCTCCTGGCCGAAACTATGGCGACCAAGAAAACCAATTTTCTTGTCAGTAAGAGTAAAGGAATCTCAGCCAAAGGCTCAAAAGGCTGTTTCTGTAGAGTGGACAGGACAAGATTTAGGTCCCAAGGACAAACTGGTGACTTGACAGGAGGATTAATACGCAAGACCCCCTGTAAGAAGGTCTTTACCAGCGAGTGGGTGGCCAGCGGCCTCTGAAACCACACTGACAGAGCTGAGATCTGTCCTTTGATTGTGCTTAGTGCCAGGCCTTTATCCACTCCTAGCTGGAGAAAACTTAACACCCTATCAATAGTATATTTGCGGCAATTCCATCTTTTGGATTCACACCAGCCTATATAGTTCCTCCACACCCTGTAATAAATTACCCTGGAGACCGGCTTTCTAGCCTTAATCAGGGTAGGGATTACCTGCCTAGACAGACCCCTACCCCTGAGAATCAGGGATTCAGCCTCCAGGCCGTCAAATTTAGACGCTGTAATGTAGGGTGGAGGATCGGGCCTTGTGAGAGTAGGTCTGGTTGTAGAGGAAGAGTCCAAGGGTCTCCCACTGCCATCTTCAGGACTAGTGAGTACCAAGCCCTCCGGGGCCAAGCTGGAGCTATTAGAATGACTGGCTTGTGCTCCACTCTGATCTTGCGCAACAGGCGGGGGAGTAACTGTAGTGGAGGGAATGCATATAGAAGTTTGAATTGATGCCAAGGGCAAACCAACGCATCGGTTCCGCAGGCCATAGGATCCCTCGCTCGCGACACGAACCTGTCTAGTTTCTTGTTGAACCTGGATGCCATTATATCTACGTCTGGCGTTCCCCACCTCTGGCAGATTGTCTGAAAGACCTGGGGATGCAGAGACCACTCCCCTGGCAACAGACTCTGGCGACTTAAGAAGTCTGCCTGCAGGTTGTCCACTCCGGGAATGAATATCGCTGAAATGCAGGGTACATGAACCTCTGCCCATTGAAAAATCAAGTTCACTTCCCTTTGAGCGGCCTGGCTCCTGGTTCCCCCTTGGTGGTTTATGTATGCCACCGCCGTGGCATTGTCTGACTGGATTCTCACCGGGAACCCCTTTAATCTGGAGGTCCACGCCAACAGGGCTAGGCGAGCAGCTCTGATTTCTAAGATATTGATGGGGAGCTGCCTCTCTGCTTTCACCCAAGTTCCCTGGCGGGAGAACCCCTCGAAGACCGCCCCCCAGCCTGCCAGGCTGGCGTCTGTGGTAACTACCTTCCAGACAACAGGGCTGAAGGATCTTCCCTTTAGAAGGTTCTGAGGGTTCAACCACCAGGCCAGGCTTTGTCGGACCCTTGATGATAGCGTCAAAGGGGACTCTAAGGCATGTGCCCTCTTGCCCCAGGCTGCTAGAATGGCTGCCTGTAGGACGCGAGTGTGGATCTGAGCGTATGGTACTGCCTCGAATGTGGCCACTAGCTTGCCTAGTAATCGCATACACAGGCGAATAGTTGGTCTTTTCTTGTTTACAACCAACTGAACCAACCCCTTGATCGCCTTGATCTTTACAAGGGGCAAGAACACCTTTTGATGTTCTGTGTCTAACCTCATGCCGAGGTATTCCAACTGCTTTGTAGGCTGGAATGCTGACTTTCCCTGGTTTAGGACCCAGCCGAATTCTTCGAGGTACCGAACCGTGAGGTTTACTGCCTTTTGCAGACCCGTCCGTGAGTGATCTATGATTAAAAGGTCGTCCAAGTATGCTAGGACTGTGACTCCTTGGATCCTTAAATTGGCCAGAACTGGGACTAGAATCTTCGTGAATACCCGGGGGGCCGTGGCCAGCCCGAAAGGGAGCGCCCTGAATTGGAAGTGTCGCTGCCCCACCGTGAAGCGTAAAAACCTTTGATGCGCCTGAAAGATTGGTACATGAAGGTAAGCATCTTTTATGTCTATGGAGGCCAGAAAATCGTCTTTCTGAAGCGCGGCGGCTGCTGACCGGATGGATTCCATCCGGAAGGAACGCACCCTTAGATAACCGTTTAACCTCTTTAGGTCCAAGATTGGCCTGACATCGCCGTTGGGCTTTGGTATGACAAAGAGATTGGAATAGAAACCTAGGCCTTGCTCTTGGGCTGGCACTTCTATAATTACGTCCTGGCAAAGCAGGTGATCCAAAGCTGCCAGCATTGAGGCCTTCCTTGCTGGATCCCTTGGTAGCCTTGATTCTTGAAAATGAGGCGGAGGATATCTTAGAAACTCCAGTCTGTAACCTGTGGTTACAGATGCCCGGACCCAATTGTCGGGGATCTTGGCTTCCCAAACTTCTGAGAAGAGACGAAGCCTTCCCCCCACCCTTGAGAGTGGGGGCGCCCCTTCATAATGCAGACTTAGGGGCTGTCTTTGACGGCTTGCGATACCACGGCTTCTAGGGGTCTGTCCTTGCGATCTACTGATAACGTTGGATCGTGCAGGCGGCCGTCGATACTGCCTGGAATTAGAGGGCCCCGAGACAGGAAAAAACTGCCTCCTAAATGTAGGAGCCCGGAATGTCTTTTTGACCGGTAAAAGGGTACTCTTGCCATTTGAAATAGTCTGAATATATTTATCCAGATCTTCTCCGAAGAGTCGTCCTCCATGGAAGGGAAATCCTGCCAGAAGCTTTTTGCATGGGGGCTCCGCCGCCCAGTTCTTCAACCATAAGAGCCTTCTCATGTGCACCAAACATAGTGATAAACGAGAAGCCTGCTGGATGGAATCTTTTATAGCATCTACCGCGAAACACAGAGCTCTGGGAATGTCAGCAAACTCCTCTGCTTGTTGGGTAGGCATGTCCTTTAACATCTCTTTTGTCTGGTCTTTTAATGCCTGACAAACTCCAATTGCAGCTACCGCTGGCTGCACCACTGCTCCTGCCGTAGCAAAGGATGCTTTTAAAAGTGTCTCTAATCTTTTATCAACCGGATCTTTAAACATATGTATGTTTTCCACCGGGCAAGTTAGTGATTTATTCACACATGAGATGGCTGCATCCACTATTGGGAGCCTCCACCTCTTGGAGAATTTTTCCTCCATGGGATAAATGACCGCAAATCTTTTCGGTGGCAGAACATCCTGTCCGGCCGTACCCAATCCCGAAAGATCAATTCCTCCAAGAGAGGATGGACCGGAAACTGCGTTGCTTAACGGGGCTTTCAAAGAGCCCAGAGAGGATACCGGAGGAACCTGAGGTTCTGGCAATGGTAAACTAAATGCCGAGCGGACCATGTCCGTCAAAGACTGTACCCACAGTCTCTCTGTCTGGGAGTCTGAAAATGGTTCCTCAGAGGTAGACCCCTCCATCCCTGAACCCTCTTGGTTCAGGTCCAGTTGATCCTCTTGTGATTCTAATTCCTCCGGAGAGAGAATCTCAGCATCTGAGGATACACCCCCTGGTGATGGGGATCTAACCCGTTTCTTACCAGGAATAGCTCTAGCGATCAATGCCGCTATTCTCTCTTCTAGCCCCCCTAGGGATACGGCTAGCATCTCCTCTGTGATAAACACAGGGCTGGGCTGATCTGGGCCAGCCTCCGCACCAGATCCCCCTAATGGCTCATCCAAGGCGCTCCTTAAATTAATAAGCTGCGGGGAAAGAATCGGCATATCAGAATCAGAAAGGGAACCCTTTTGTTTTTTGGTCTTTTTTTTTTTTTTTTTTTTTTGTACCCTTTGACCCCGAACCCTTGGAAGCCATAATACAAAATCGAGGGACTCCGCCCACACAACAGACTGTAGTGGGCAGGAGTACAAATTTCAGAGTTTAGGGGATCACTTAGTGTCCCCAAAAACTGATGGGCCCGTATGTTGGTTTTTTCTTTTTTTTTTTTTTTTTTTTTTTAAATAATTATATATTATATATTTTCCTTGACAACATACAGTGACCCTAATTTAAGTTTGCCAGCCTCCAACCTGCTGCAAAATAAGGGGGATTCTTGGCTTAACAATAAAGGCATTGGAACAAATTCCACATGTACTACCCCTCTTCCGCCACCGGGAGTCACTGTTCTGCCGCTCTGCGTCCTCTCCTTGAAAGATCAGCCTCAGACTGAGCACTGACAAAGCCTGCTGTCTATAACAGCACAAAGGCGCGCCCCTGTATGACGCCGCAGGCCCGCCCCCCCCCGCCCTCCTGTCTGGACGGCGCGAAAAACGTCAATAAGACGTGCGCGCGCACGCGCGCGCGCGCGTATGCCGGAAACAGGAGGAACATGGAGGAGCCGCGCTGCTGGAGATCCAGGCACGCAGAAACAGGCGGCAGATTCAAACCCCCGGCCAGGTAGGACTCTCTCAAGGCCCCTAGGGATCCTTACTAGCCCTAGGAAGAAACAGCAGGTTAGCTAGCAACACATATTTAAACAGGGGGGCCTAGTGATGGGGGGAGAAAGGGTGTCATCCTGTCTCTTTTAGACATAGTGATCACGGTTGCCCATGCAGAGCATACTTAGGCTATCCCCCCTTTTAGGTTACCCCGGGGAGCCTGCTGTCGAACCAAGTCCCGCAGGCTCCCCCTTACCTGCTCCATGCTGCAGGATGTTTGACCAGCAAACTGATCCAATCTTCTCCCATCTCCGTGGGTAGCGTAGTAGACCTTCAGGCCCTGGGGTCCTATGAAGGTACCCACTGTCCTGGACCTATATAGCACCCTGGCAAACAGGAACTTTATGGTTTTGCAAACTCCAAGTCCTGGGCCCAGGGTCCAGCCCTCCAAAGAGGAGCATTATAGGCAAAACCCCACGGCTTGGGGCCCGGGTACTGTCCACTTTGGCACTGAGGCTCCTTGGACAGATCCGGTTAGCCCGCCCTTAATCCCAAGGATGTGGAGCAAAGCTATTCCGTGACCAACACCTAAGACACTGGCGAAAAAACTGAGGGACTCCCTCTAGGGGAGGGGGTTATATAGGGAGGGGACTTCCTGTTTGAAGATTGCCAGTGTCCACACCTGAAGGTACTCCATATAACCCACATAGTAATGAATATGCCGCTCTGTGTCCCGTGATGTACGAGAAAGAAAGTGGAATTATCCTTTAAGTTCTGTTCCAGTATGATAAATACTAGCAAGAAATCCAGCTGTACCTCAATGAGATCAGCGACAGTAATGCTTTATTGTCCTAAACACATACAAATCACCCACCCAGAGGCCCCTCACTTTGACATGCTTCGCCCACCAAGGGTTTAATTGTAGAGGTTGTAGGACATAAAGCTCTTGCTGGGTGAAATGGGTTAACTCATTACATGCGACACCTATGACGATCAAGCTTACGTGTAGTTTTCTGGATCTGGGTAAATTCTGCCCTGAATCCAGGATGTTTTTCTTTGTCGTCTGACACCAGCGTTACTAACATGACATTCTGCGAGGAGATGAAGGTGAGGTTGTAGGAGGGTGGATAACTGCCGCATAGCCTGCAACAAAAATCGCTTCAGTAAGCAGGCAGAAAAACCTTTCACAATATTGACTTGCAAAAAACTCTCTCTCTATAGCTATATTTTGTGCATGTAATCTACAAACAAATATATGTAACAAATGAGAAAAACAAACAAAAAAAAAAAAAAACAACATTCTATACTTTGTTTTCTTTGTGATGACACTAAATTACATTCTTGTTACAAAAAATTGGCAAAGTTATAATTTACAAATACAAAAGGCTATCTATGTGGGCACTGATACATATATAATGTGAATTGGCCTTTTGTTTAGTGGGCTTGAGCTGTTAAGTGCTTCGTACAATACAAGCACTGGAGACCACCAGATCATGAGCAACCCAAAACACGTTGGCTGTTGCACCAGCTATATGGAATAAAACCGAGCAATTCCCCGGTACAACAATTCAACAGTGAAATGCTAGGCTTAGTACAGACAAATATGGACCCGACTCGCAGGTTAGGTGCTTTATTGCGGCCCCCCAAACATAGATTAACTAGTATGGGAGGCAGAACAGTGTCTAGTGTCGAGATATTGGTGTAACCCGGAATCCATCTGTACTTTTTGGTGGAGTCATTCCATCAGCCAGCCCATATGCGGTGTGTACGTAGGATAACTTGGTGAGGCATTCCAGCTAGAGTAACATCACAAAAAAATAGTTTGGGTGGCTTGATATCGTACCGGGTATGATTCATTCAACAATTGTTTAACCCAACTGTCCCCCTATAGGGGAACCTATGATTAACAATATTCCTAGACAAGTTAATGTTAACCAAGAAGGAAAACTGGAAGATCCTGGAGCCATGATGCCAGAGGTAAGCATTAAATAAAGCTACGATAGAAGAGAAAAGGGGAGAGAAGAGGGAAAGATGGGTCCATCTGGGAATCAGTGGTCGGTTGTATGAGTGGATAGCTTTATGTCTCGGGGGCCTGTAGGTAAGTGAGCCATGTCATTTTCTCATTTAACATGATCCAATTTAAATTTGTGTTTCATCAATGCTATGTCTACAATGGGGCCTTTCCAAGCTGACGCACTAGCTATTTTTGCCGCCAAGAATATTTCATATATGTCCGAGTGTCTCTGGGGATATTGTCTACTGGTTTCTTTAGGAGGGCGATTGAGGCTTCTTTTATAATATTTACCATTGTGATCGATGATACGAGTGAATGGACCCTGATCCAGAAGCGACGTAGCTTGGGGCACGTCCACCATACATGGAGTGGTGAACCCACCTGTTCACAACCCCTAAAGCAGAAGGCCGAGATGCCTGGGTACATTTTGGAAAGGCAATCTGGTACCAGGTACCACCTGGCGCATACCTTATGCCTCGTTTCCAATGAACGGAACGTTTTGGGTCAGTACAGTTTGGAACAGTTAGAATGGACCGGTCTATTCTTGTGAGCGTTTCCACTGCAACTCGGACCGTCCCGGGCCATTCAGGGTTTAGAAAAAATGCCTAGGGTGTCCACCAATCAGTGGAATGTATTGTAGGTCCGCCCTAACCGAACCGTTCCATTTTCTATGGCCCCACATCTGAAGCAGGACTCTGAATGGTCTGGTATGGTTCAGTTTTATAGCACACTTTCATAATGGAAACACCCAAAATAGCGTACTGAACCGAACCATACCCAACTTATCCGCTCAGTGGAAACGAGGCATTATATCCCCCCTCAGTCATGGCTACATTGAGGATGCCTTTGTGGATTCTTATGCTCCATTTACACCATTCCTCTGCCTCAGGGCAAATTTCCAGATCTCTCTCCCATGCCAACCGATACGAGAGCCTGGAGAGAAGGGCGGTGAACCGCTTGTAGAGCATGGCGATGCTTCCCCCCGAGAGCAGAATCCTGCATGCACCTATTCTCAAAGATAGTACGCATTGTCAAGTCAGACCCATTTTTCCGTAAAGATTGGAGAAAAGGCTGAATTTGTTGTAGGTGGTAGCTCTCCGCCGGAGGCATCTCCAAGCTGCCTGTGTAGTATAAGGAAGGATGTATTCTTCTGTGATGGCACTTTGCTTTTCACACTGTCCACTTATCACCTAGACACCCCATTGGGAAACCACCAGTATGTTTTTTTAATTATATTTTAACTAGTACCGAAGTATATTTTATTTACTTAAAGGTTCCAGCACCATCAGCCTACTAATTCAGGTTACAAACAAATGACAACTGCCAGCCTGCAACAAATCGAATTATCCTGTCTAATGCCGCGTACACACGATCGTTTTTCATCATGGAATAAAACGTTGTTTTTCAGCATGAAGAAAAACAACGCTTTTCCAACTTCATCATCAAAAACGACGTTTGCCCACACACCATCGTTTTTTAAAAATGATGAGCAAAGCGCGGTGACGTACGACGGCACTCTAAAAGGGAAAGTTCCATTCAAGCTACCGTCTCCAACTTGCTTCTGAGCATGCACAGGTTTAAAATGTTTGTTTTAGCCCACACACGATCATTTTTTACAACCCGAAAAACAACATTTAAAAAAAAACGACGTTTAAAAATGCAGCATGCTCAAATTTTTTTTTCCTTTTTCAGAAGATGAAAAACAATGTGAAGCCCACACACGATCATTTTAAATGACGTTTTTAAAAACGTTGTTTTAAATCATGTCGAAAAACGATCGTGTGTATGCGGCATAACAGTTCACGTTAAAAATAGAGGTTTAGTTTGCATGCATTTGCAAATACATGTGTAAGCTGCAGAGGCCACTTCACTGCACCTCAGTATTATCTGCAGTTCTAACAATACATTTTAAGAGCCTCCATAGTATGAGCATATAAGCTCAACTTACCATTCAGCATGCAACAAATTGAATTGTCATGTCCAACAATTCATGTTAAAAAAACGTTGGTTATTTGGTGAGGGGATGCACTGGACACCTCCGCTGCCATTGTGCCATTTGCTGGGTGTCCAGTGCACCCCTGTGCCTTTGAGGGGTAGGCTCCATCCAGGCATACCTGCTGCCTTCAATCAATCCATTACTATATATGAACAAAAAAAGCCAAAGGCTGACGCTGCGCTAATTAAAAATTGAAAAAATTAACCTGTGAATGGAAGAACAATGAGCTGCTGGCCCTAAAAATTGTGTACAACAATTCAACAAAGCAAAAAAAAAACACAGAAAGAAGTGCAGCGCTAGAAATAGTTAACAATTAAATACATAGATCAAGTGATAATAAAGTTCAATGAAAAATGGGTTGAAAAGAGCTAATTGATAAATGTGAGAAAGGATAGATCTCCATAAACTATTAAGTGATAAAGTCCAGTGCAAAAAATCCAACAACAATTCTTGTGCTGAAAAATTCTAAAGGTGATCAGGTGTGATCCAATATGCTGTTAAAGGAGAAAGGATTTCCACAAATTCACCCGTGAGAAGACTGCCTGCTTACCACAAGGAGAGACTGCTTTGCATCAGTCTCATGAAGCATAGGGAAGTCCAAAGGGAACGGTTTAATCAGTAATGCACTCACAATTCGTAGGTAGAAACAGGCATATCAATCAAAGCCGCGGTCTCTCCACTCCGATACCTCTCGCTACTCCAATGCAAAAAACACCGCCTACGTTATGGACGGAACGCGATGACGTCACGGATTGATTGATATGCCTGTTTCTACCTACTAATTGTGAGTGCATTACTGATTAAAACCGTTCCCTTTGGTTTTACTTGATACACTATGAGAGTCTCTTTTTTACTGTACCATTACATATCCTGGACTTACTGCTGCTGAATCGCGTGGATTGGTTCCGGGGAGACCAGGACTTCCCTATGCTTCATGAGACTGATGCAAAGCAGTCTCTCCTTGTGGTAAGCAGGCAGTCTTCTCACGGGTGAATTTGTGGAAATCCTTTCTCCTTTAACAGCATATTGGATCGCACCTGATCACCTTTAGAATTTTTCAGCACAAGAATTGTTGTTGGATTTTTTGCACTGGACTTTATCACTTAATAGTTTATGGAGATCTATCCTTTCTCACATTTATCAATTAGCTCTTTTCAACCCATTTTATTATCACTTGATCTATGTATTTAATTGTTAACTATTTCTAGCGCTGCACTTCTTTCGGTTTTTTTCATTACTATATATGAGCTACAACTATGGAGGACTGCAGATAATACTGGGGTGCCTTGTCACAGCCTCTGCAGCATACGCATGGATTAGCAAATGCGTGTAAACTAAACCCGTTTTTAACATGGATTGTAAGACAGGACAATTTGGTTTATTGCACGCTGGCTGGCAAGTTGAGCTGGGAATTTTTCTTTGTTGTTTTACTACTCCAGGTTAGTCAGAAAGTTTAATCAAACGTTAAAGAAAATAGATCAGTACATGGCACAATACTTATCATAAAATCAATGTAAAGTGTTCCCCGTTTGTGGTTTTAGCTTAAATTCTTTGACTCATCACCCACCTCTGCAGCCCTAATTTTCCAGTGCCGTTAATAAAAACGGAGGGACCTGTGACAGGCACACAAGATTGTTGACTATGCCTGCACTATCCGCCGCCCCCCCCCCCCTCCTCTATTTATAAAAGTTGTATTCTAGCATCAATTAATGAAATGCGCTCTTTGAATACAGGATGGGTTGATGAACTATAGGCCTGCCGCCTCATCCTCCATTCATAGAATGCTTTTCATTCCACCTTGACTGCAAAATAAATAAATACACTTTAAAGTGGCTGTAAAGGCAGGTGGTTTTCTATCAATGCATTCGATAAAGTCGGTTCACACATCTCCGCAGCGGCTCTGGTGCAAATTGCACAGGAGCCCTGTGCTTTTTTGGTGCGTTTCAGGTCCGAATTCAGCCAAAATTTGGCCTGAAAAACAGTGAATGGAGATGCACCGGACTCCTGCTGTGAGCCGCTGCTTTCACATGCGAGATCCCACATAAAAATAATTAAAAATATAGTGAAGATGATTCTAGAAGCATGGAGAGAATTTGTTGCACTCACTTTGTCATGATTCGTGGCTCTACGGCAGTCAGGGAGTCATAAATGCTCACATAATCTCCTTTGGACACTTTGCAGCTCTCCATCTTGAAGGTTTTGAAATGAAGGAGGATCATGTGACCGGCGTCAGCCCGCAGCTCCCACTGGCAGCGAGAATTGGGTGGATAGGAAGCATGTGGGAATCCAGGACTAGAGAATTTTGTAACAGATCCTGGCGAGGCGTGCAGGAAAAATGTGCATTTGTCTGGAGGAAACAAAAAATAAATTAAATTTTTTCGGGAAAAAGGGGAGAAGATACAAAGTGACAGGTTTCTAGTAAAATATAAACTTGTGTGTATTCACACTGCTATAATTTATTTAACAGGTTGCAATCAACTGAATACACAAATGTAACCTGTAAAAAAACAAGGCTGCAAGCTTCAGTATATTATACCATGAGCGATGAGAAAGTATACAGGAGGCCTGACAGGTCATTGCTTTTTATTAACTTTCTACAGAAAACCGTACTGTATTATTTTAAAATGTACTGAAAACAAGTGAACACTCCGAATTTCATCCCCCAGGGTGTTACATTGTGTCATATCAGGGTTAATAGGTCATTGCAGAACTGTTAAAGAACTCAGATTTTTGTCCAGAACATTAATTCTTTACAATGCAAGTTTTTTGCCTACAAAAAAACATTTCATGTAAACCTCAAAAGACTTTAGTTCACAATTGTTGGAAGTGTCCCCAGTAAAGCAAAATAAATATTACACTTACTGTCTCGGAAATTTCTGGCCATCAGAGGATCGGTAGCTGAGAAAGCAAGCAAAGAAAGGGTTAAAATATGTTGTGTGTTCACACTTGCTGGGATTTGCAGAGGCAAGAGAGATTATCTAAATTCAACATGATTCCTAGGGGTAGAGGTTAGGAGGAAGAACTAGTGAAATACAATGAATGGCCAGTAGGGGGTGCAGGTTTACAGCTGAGAATTATGAGAGCGTAGGAAGAGGGTCTATATGGGAAGTCAGTGCAGTGCTGTAAAAGGCATAATGTGATACCAGGAATTACAGAACCATACTATACATACTAGTCTATACTGACCATTATAGATCAACATCCCTAGCAGCGGCTGGTCCATAAGAGGCACCGCCCCCTAATTTCCAGACGAATGGATTTCTACAGGGGTTTATTTTTATTAGCACACAATTAGGGCCTGAGGCTTCAATAAGGTTGGGCTCACCCACATGTGACATTAGCGATTGTCTTCCTGCTTTTCTTCCCGTCAAAAATTAGGACAGGAAGTGGGTCCTAAGACCAGATTGGCTGGGAGGAGAAGTGACCAGATTGGCCAGCAGGAGAAGCCGGGGGAACCCGCCGCTACCTGGATGGGCTAAGTGGGCAGGTTTGCCGCCCTCCTCCCCCCAAAAAAATGGTGCACCAGCAGCCACTGATACCCAGCAATGCGGTAACAGTACTAAATTCATATCTCCTCGGTTTTGGTTGTACATTCAGGCATTTAATTTTCTACAGTTTTTATTCTTCAGAATTTGTGTGACTGTAATGGGAAAGCACATACCATTCTGGTGTAGGGACTGGTAATTGGCTCAGTGATCTCTGTACGGCACTGCAGAGTATGTCAGAGCTATATACAGCAAATTAAAAATATTAATAAGAATTATAAATAATAAGAATGTGCAATTCTGGGGAGATAGAGTGTTAGCTGTACACCCATTAGAATGTAAGCTGTTCTCTGTACACCACTCTGGAATATGTCAGCACTATATAAATGTATAATAATAGTGCAACTGTGGTGTTAAACTGAAATGTAAACTGCTTTGGTGCATAGACTTAAATTAATGGTTCAACACCCTCTGTACAGCACTGTGGAATATGTCAGAGCCATATAAATGTGTGAATGTGGTGGGATATTAAAGTGTAAACTCTGCCGGTGCAGGTATGGAGTGACTGGTAATGGTGGGCTCTATGAAGCACCTCTTTGGATGCTGGCAGCAGATGTCTGCTAAACAATGGCATTACTTACGGTAAGCTACAAAGGAATCCACAGACAGGGAGATTCTCTGACGAAGAGTGACAGTTTGCACTTTCAGCTCCGACATGGCCACATCCAGATCACCCTCCAGATATTTTGGCACAGAAAATTCAGACCAGTAGTAGCTGATGACGCTGCCCTCACTATATGGACAAGGGAATGCACAAGGTATTACTATGAATGGTATCACAACGCAACAGATTACAAAACAGATCTTTAAAGTAAAGTGAGGGTCGTTCCTCCTCCACAGACCCAGAAACACAGCGCCAGTAGCGCCCTCCAAGGGTGCATTGAACCTTGGAGGGAAAAAAATCCTCAGAAGTGGAAACAATGCCACCAAGAGATCTGCAGCACAATACATTAGAAGGTGGTGCTGGGAGAAGGAAGTTTCCGATTTGTAGAGATCTTCAATATCAGGCTCTGTGTGTAGACTTCAAGAATCCCTGAACTCTATTTTACTGTGCGGAATCACAGCTAAAATTCACTCATAGCGATTCACCAGGGCATTTGCCACACATTTCTGGCACTGTATATATGGCATAGTCAAAAGACTTCCACCAAATTATTGAAAACCCTCCATCATAATTTTAATTCTTAGTACTGACACATGTGACCAATTCAAGTTGTTCTTATTTACTCTATGGCGCTATTACTGCAATAAATTCATGAAAAATTTCGGCCATATCAGTGATAAGGAAAGTGAATGCAAGACCTTTCCCCCCCATGTTGGGAGTAAATTGAGTCGCCTCATTGAGAAAATTCTGCGACAACATTTTTCTCCTCTGGTTCTAATAATTGATGGGTCTCCATTACTTTCCCGATTTCTCCAAATAGTTTCTCTGCCTGTAAACTGTAAAAACTGCCTGTAAATCTACATAGAAATGTACCATGAAAGAAAAAATTCACATTACCTAAACGCCGTCACATTGCATTGGACAAAGTGAGGACCAATCGCTTGATTGCTTTGGTACGTTTTCTGCAACTGTAGAGAGAACATGAGAAGAACATCTGATCAGAAAAACACAAAACTAGAGCAATTAACACCATTAGTGGCCATGTGCAGATATATCTCATGTGAGGACATAGCCCTGCATCTGATGCCATTGGCTGCAACTGACAGATTAGGCAATTACAAAGCCTGGACTACCCAACTACCTGGACATCACTGAAAGCCTTCCAGTGGCTGGGGACTTCAGCATGCTGTGTAAAAGAAGCCTGCCTGTTTTCCTACAGCATGGGTGTTCAACCTGTGGCCCTCCAGCTGCTGCAGAACTACAAATCCCATCATGCCTCAGCATTTGGAAGTCATGCTTTTAACAGTCAGCCTTGCAATGCATCATGGGACTTGTAGTTCCGCAACAGCTGGAGGGCCACAGGTTGAGCACCCATGGTCTACAGTAATGCACTGCTTTCCAGAGTACAGAGTTTGGGGCCGTTCCGTGGTCTGCAGTGCACGCATTGGGGCCGTTCCGAGGTCTGCAGTGCACGCATTGGGGCCGTTCCGAGGTCTGCAGTGCACGCATTGTAGGGGGACATTATTTGCATGTGCTTTTTCACTCATGGTTGTACATCTAATGACAAGTTAAACTTATAATACCATTATAACCGAATTAAAATTGTCATTAGCAGTACAACTGCAAACTTATACAATCTAAAGTTAGCCATACACTTGTAGAATGTCGAATGAAAACATTTGGTTTCAGAACATTCATTTGATTTTTCAAAAGGTTAGTCGGGTCAAATCGACGATCATTTTTTATCAGACAATTTTGAAGGTGCAGGATGGATATTCGTCACACCATTCAGTCCAAATTCTACTAGTGTATGGCCAGCAAGGCGCTACTGTTCACTTCCATGCCCATTGTCTATTGCTTGTGAACATGACACTTAAGCCTCGTACACACGATCAGATTTTCCGATGGGAATTGTGTGTTGACAGAATGTTGGCCAAAAATCCGACCATATGTATGCTCCATCCGACAATCCGATAAACGTTGGATGGCAGGCTTTAACATTTTCTGCTGACAACGGTCTTGTCAGATTTACCAATCAGCTGAACTTTTGAACTGAACTGAACTGCACGATTTCAAACGGGCAATGCAGTCTGACTTAGGGGACAATTTGACAGACATCCGTGCGGGTTCATGCACAGATGTCTATTCGAATCTCCCCCGAAGTCGTCAAAAATAGTCTACTTTTGGGAATCGGTGCGGTGCCAAAAGTCAGCGTTGTACCGATTCGGCATGCGATTTGACATGTCAAAACGGCCCAATGAGCTTAAAGTGGAAAAGGTTGCCAGCCATCCGAGCTATAGCCGAATGATGGCTACAGCAAGGAACTGAATTTCCTCCCCTTTGCACGCGCGCAATGTTATCACTGAGACCTGGTTGACACCATGGATTAGAGATACTTCCACCGATATAAACAATGGAACACTTCCTCCCACTGACACCGAAGAATGGGGCACCATTTTTTCCACCAGCACTGATTGGAACTATTCCTCCAACTAACACCAATGATTTGGAACGATTTCTTCCACTGACACCAACAATGGGGCACCATCCCTCCAACTGTCACCAATATAGGGCGACCATTTCTTCCACTGACACCATGCATTTTATTTTTATTTTTTCTGCTCCCACTGACCACAGTCTGGCCCTCAGTCTGAAGGACAATAAACTGGCCCTTTGTTTAGAAAGTTTGGAGACATCTGAACTAAAGGAATATTTAAAGGGGTGGTTCACCTAAAAAGAAACTTTTAACATTGCCTGTCTCTTCTTAATAACATTTAGAATCGGCTGGTAGTTTAAAAAAAAAAACACCCGTACATACCATTTTCGGCATGTAGTCTCACCGCCGCTTCCGGGTCTGGCAGCCGGGGACAGACATCCGATCGACGCATACACCGCGTCACGAGATGCCGAAAGAAGCCGAACGTTGGTGCGGCTCTATACAGCGCATGCGCACCAACGTTCGGCTTCTTTCGGCATCTCGTGACGCGCTGTATGCGTCGATCGGATGCCTGTCAATGAAGTAGGCCCTCCCATCCCCGGCCGCCAGACCCGGAAGCGGCGGTGAGACTACATGCCGAAAATGGTATGTACGGGTGTTTTTTTTTTAAACTACCAGCCGATTCTAAATGTTATTAAGAAGAGACAGGCAATGTTAAAAGTTTCTTTTTAGGGGAACCTCCCCTTTAAAGATTATGTAGACATTGATGCAAGAATGAATGCTTCTGGTTAGTTATAACCTCAACTAAGGTGAATGTAAACAACTAAATTGCCAGAAGAAAGTTTATTACCATTTCAACTACTTTGGAGGATAGATCAGCGAACTCTGGTGAGGATGGATTTTCATAAGCCTCAAGGAATTTATAATTTGTCACCCTCAAGTAGCCAGAAAAGACCTTTTGCACGGGGGCACTCCGATCTGAAAGACAGAACATACACTGAGTGCCGAGCACAGAGCATCAAAGTGTCACCAATCATTAAACAGAGGATCCACCGAAACTTACATGCAAAGTGCCAGACGAGGAGCCCAACAGTGAGGGAGAGGAGGAAGGCGCCAACCACCAACCCCGCAATCAGCAGCTTTGTCTTTGGTGCCATTTTCTCCACCTTCTTGGAGTTGGTGGCGGGAAGAAATTCCACCATTTCTTCGAAGCCATTGAGACTCTAAAAAAAAAAAAAAAAAAAAAAAAAAAAAGAAGAGGAAAATTGCACAATGAGCACAGAATGTTACATGAGTAATACTGACAGTAATAACAATACAAATAGACAGCAAATTGCTTGCTGCTCCTACCTTATCCACACTTCACCCCATGTATGCCATCAGCCTAAACACAGCATGCCCAAAGTGCGGCACAGGCAAGCCTACCTTTAAAAAGGTAAAATTGCACCACAAATTTCTCTAACGCTCCCAGTGTCAATAACCAGAACTTATCAAGTGCTGTTCCATGTACAGCAAAACCTTGGACTGCGAGCATAATTTGTTCCAGAAACATGCTTGTAATCCAAAGCACTTGTATATTAAAGCAAATTTTCCCATAAGAAATAATGGAAATTCAAATGATTCGTTCAACTATTCATAAATCCCTCAGTTTATAGTCCATATAAAAAGATTACAGCAATGCGATAGGTTATGTAACCATAAAATGTCCATCCACAAATTGCGGCCTCCACAGGGGGATTCAAAGTAAAATCCATCAGGAGCTACAGAGTATAAAAGAAAAGGAGGGGCGCCTGTATGCAATATGTTGCTAAATGTTGTGCCTTCATTAAATTTACCCATATTACTACACTTAGAGGTGTCTTTCTATTCTATACAGCACTCAGTTGTGACATGATGCTACTTGTATATTTACAAGTATATATACACGTAGATTACAATCCACCGAATACCAGAGTGGATGTATTTTGGTAACTGCGGACGTAACATCGTTGTACACATGTATTCCACACGACCTAGGTTTCAAAGCAGTTGAACGATATCTATCCACTAGCGACTCAATTCCTAAGGCCCAACAGCAGTTCATTATGGACTTACTGAAGTTTTCCATCCAGGGCAATTATTTTTGGTACAATGACCAATTTTTTCTGCAAATACGAGGAGTCGCTATGGGGGCCAAGTTTGCCCCCAGTCTGGCGAATTTATACATGGCTCAATGGGAGGAGGATGTCGTCTATGCCCTACAGCGACCAGAGGTGATGCTGTGGGCACGCTATATAGACATCCTCCTCCTTTGGCAGGGAGATGAGGAATCCCTCCATGACTTTATGGTGACCCTCAATGATAATGAGATGGGGATCATTTTGACTTAGGAGTTGAGCGTTACAAATATTCACTTTTTGGATTTGGACATCTCAGTGAAAGACAACCAGATTATGACAAAAACGTTTTTCAAACCCACTGACAGGAACGGTTATATCTCTACCGATAGTTGCCATCACAGCACATAGTTGAGATCCGTTCCCTATAGCCAATTACTTCGGAGGAATTGCACAAATATAGATGATTTCCATGCACAAGCTGAAACACTCAAGTTGAGATTTATTGAAAAAGGGTACACACCTACTACCATTGATAACGATATTGAAAGGGTTTCCAACCTTGACAGGGCATCCATCATCATGGAAAAACCAAAACTGATAATAAGTTTAAATGGGCATTTACCACCCAGTATTCAGTACAACACAAACAGATCAAAGGGATCTTAAACCGCTATTGGAACATTGTTCAAAGCGACTCCCTCCTTTGTCCGGCCCTACCCGACAAGGTGGGCATCATCTTTAGAGGTGCAATGTCGCTAAGAAACAAACTAGCCCCGAATGTATCAGATCCCCAAATCAAACCCTTCTTTTTTCCCTGAAGTGAAGGGATTCCATGCTTGTAGAAGGTGCAAGGTTTGCCTCAACACTTTAACCAGCCGTAAGATATATAACTTTACCTCAACTGTAACTGCCATCACTTACCAGATGAAGGTTTTTGTTACTTGTAACACAAATTACATAGTATATCTTCCTACAAGCCTATGTAAGAAACAATACGTAGGCAGGACCATACGCACATTCGCAATCAGAGTAAATGAACATATCACTCGCATCAGGAAGGGTAAAACCAACCATAGTGTGCCCAAACATTATTTGGAATATCATAATAAAAACCCGGAAGGAACTAGTTTTCAGGTCATAGATAAATTTACCCCCCACTGGAGAGGGGAGTCGCGAGTCAGAGGGGTATCCCAACTTGAAATGTTTTGGATATATCAACTCCGTTGTTTCTCACCCTATGGGTTAAATATATAGAGTGGGACATCAACGCTTTTATCAATAAATCTTAAGCCACAATTATTTTACACTGAGTGGAATAGAATACCATGTTTTATCTTTCCATGTATAAGGGTGCCAAGTAATGTTTGTATAATCTATGTATTTTCTAAAGATTTTTTTGTTATTGATAATTGATTGTGTCACGCACTGCCATTGATCGATTTTTAACCGTTAAGCGGTTTTTCCACTGATGAGAATTGGCCGTTTTTTTTATTACTAATTGGCCTAGATTGTGGTTGCCACTCGGCCTGGGGTGGTATGATGACATGGGAACACCACTATGCTCATTCGCTGTCCAGCTCTGCGTCTCATTTCCCTGGTCACGGTTCAACCAATGGAGCCTGGCGCAGAGTGCGTGGCTACGTTGCCGTTGAGTTACGGGTTAACGCCTACTGTGGAACGTTATGCATGGTTGCGTCGCTGTGTGTCACGTGACTGCATGCGTTCGTCCCCCTGTGGCAGTGTGACCAATCACCCTTCCGGACTGAGGACGTCTCTCTTGAGATGTGTGGAGTTGAGTCATTGCGTGGTTACGTGTTGATGTACGCTCGCCCGCCTGACGGTGGTGTGACCAATCACCTCCCAGCTAAGGACGTTCATCCTCTGTGGGCGGTCTTCCCTTGAGGTAAACAGCTCTGTTTGCTTTTCTCAGCTGTGTTACGTATGAGTGGGCGGATACGTATATACACCTTGTGATGCTTTTTGAACCAATGAATGACCTACTGACCGGAGGGCGGGACAGGTATGATCAGTGCAGTTCCTTGCAAACACCAGTGGGCGTAGTTAATTAGACTTCACCATGATTGGTTCACTCAAACAAATTGATTGCAGCTGTTTTGAGACACAGTGAAGTATCATTCCAGTATATATATGGCGTGGAGTGGGTGAACGAGCTATGCCCCAGTTGATGAGCATTAGCTCGAAACATGTCGGGTACATAGCTCTTTTACATACCCAACTACCACGCTTTTTTATTCATGTGATCACGTGCGCCAGATCTTTACACAGAACTGGTATTTCTCTTTGTTTTTATTTCTTTGTATTTTAAATTAGCCTATTAAAGGCTCTCCTTTTTTGAACAAACTACACTATGTTGAGTTCTCTTGCTTTTTCCATGGATATACACACAAGTCGTTCCTGTTAAAAGCTTGGAGCCACCCATAACTTTGGATTCCTGGGAAGGATTTATTGTTCTCAAATCATCATCCCCTATTGAGCCATCCATCTGAAGAGCTCTCACATGCTTATCTGACACGGTGCCGCTGGCATAGGTGTCCACCTTTTGCGGTAAGAGTACCCATTCTCTTAATTTACCAGTCTGGCTGTGTTGTATGCTTCTGGAGGTGGATTACTTAGCAGGATCCTATGTACCATCTGAAACCCTAGTGATATACGAGTACCTCACATTTTAAGAAGAGGCATCATACCGATATCTTTTCATGGTCTTTTGGAAAGGACTTTCTCCATATCACATTGTACTGTGCACACTAAGGGTTCACTATCCTTAGAATGGTTTCCTTTTGGTTACCCACTTTTGCTTTTCATGATTTATGTACTGTTTTTTGGTCCTATCTTCACAGTATAACCTCACCCACTTGGGTGAGATTTATGTCAATTGTTTCATGCAATTTCGACACACATTTCTAGCACTGCACTTATTTTTTCTTTATTACTTGTATATCAAGTCAAAATTAAAAAAAATTCTTGTCTTGCAAAACGCTCTCAAACCAAGTTACCCTCAAACCAAGGTTTGACTAATAATTTCAGCAACCTCATCTCATTATATAATATCAAACACACACTTATAATGCAAACCTTAAACAACATCAAGTGCTACATTATATACCATCTGTATAGGAGGATAAAGCTACCATTATTTATTTTATTAGCATTTTCCTTATTTGTTATAAGGCTTTCACTTTTGTTTGTACTTTAAGTTTTGTTTTTACTGAATTGATGACACTGTACTTATATTCTACATTTCTTTAAAGTGTCTTAACCCCATCATGGAGAAGTGGCACAGTGCCACAAAACGTGTCAAAAGTTCTGTAGGAACGCTGTATACATCGCTCCTACACTGCCCCTGCCCATTGGAATGAATGGGCAACGCTTCTCCAAACCGCCTAAAAACCAATTCGGAAGCACTGCAACCCAGGTGCTTTTAAATCTTATATTTGGCTGCCAGCGGGGGTTAAAAGCTTCCCACTATTGGCCAAAAAGCACTGCTTGCGGACAAAGGAGGTTAAAAATCACCCCGCTAGTGGCCGAAAAGTGGTGAATCGTTGCTAAAACTAGCAGCGATTTACCGCCAACGGACACGCCGCCACAGTGTGAAAGCAGCCCAAGTGTCAGGCAAGGTCCTCCAGTAGAAAGGTGAGGGGTGCTGATCTCGGAGCAGTGGGTGTTCTCAGTCAGGTCTAAACAGTGCAGAGGAGAGGATTCTCTTTTGGCGGCTCCCCAAGAGTGGTGGGCCAAAGGTCAGCGCTGTGTTGGAGTAGGGACGGAGGGAGTGTGCCGAGAGGAAAAAAGATAACATACAAAAAAAAAAAAAATTATTCAGACTCGTATCCTTGAAATCCACAGTGTTTTGGGCATTCAAAGGGGCCCTTTCATCTGGGCTTGGCACAGCTAAATAAAGTGTGTAATGGGATGATGAAAAAGGGGATCCTGAAGGGTAATAAAAAAAAAAAGTCTTAGTGCTCCAGATGACAGCAGAGTGGAAATAAGCTCTTAGTTATCCAGCACAGTAATTGTGCTTTACTTTTTTCCCCGTCTATGGCCCGTCACTCTGTCCAGAAATAGATCAGATGTGCTGGAATCGACTCATTTGTTAATTGCTGAAAACCTTGCATTGCGGGCATCCGTTCCTGGGCACACACCAGCAAGGATGGATGATGTACCTGTGCCCCATGTACTGGGCCTGATCACACAGTGTGCACTGAGCCCGATTATCTGGACAGTTTTGACACAAACACAATATAATACAAATTTTTGTTAAAATGTAAGGTTGCACCGATACTGGATTTACACAGACACACAAGAGGCACACTTCCAGCTCTGCAGCTTTCACTGTTCCCTCTTATGACTCATCCCCCCTCCCTTCCGGTCAAACTCTCATGAGAAAGAGAGAGCTGTGCATAATGTCATAAGCCTAGGCCAAATACCAGACAAAAAGGAAGTGTGCTGAATTTGTGTTTTTGTATTAAATGTTTCTCTGTTTAACCCCTTATTAAACCATAATTTACTCTAATCAGCCTCAACTCCTTATTCTCCTCAATTTAATTATTTTCCTGACGATTTTTTTTGTTCTTTACATTTTATAAAACTAATAATTAAAGCTTTTTTATTTTTTTTAACTAACAAAACAAACACAAAATTTAAATGTATTAACATTTTTAATAAACTTTTCAATGCTTTGTACTATTGCTGAAGTCTAGATAACAGTTGCGGTAGGTACCAGTAATTGGTATCAGCGGGTCCAAAAAAAATAAAAAATAAATGTTTTGGTACATGTAAAAAAATAAAATTGTATTGGCCCATCCCTAGTATAACATAAAAAAGATGGAGTTACATTGAGTAAATGATATCAAGCATGGCAATCGTTACAATTTTGTGCACCTGTGAAAACAAAAAATAAATAAAAAATAAAGTAGGGTACCCAAAAATTGTCCATAAGCGATGCTTTCAAAGTCCCTTAGGTTAGTAGTGAATTATGGTCCTGCAATTAATGCTCCGACTCAGATTTTGTAATGATACCTCACGTATGGTGCAATTTATATTTCCATGCTTGTGCACAAGCGATACTCAGTAACATTTGGGTTCAGGGGTACTTTTTTTTTTTTTAAATGTAAAATTTTATGGTTAATCACAAGAGGGCTAACAAACCCCCTATGTGACATCATGAGCAGATGACAGGTCCTCTTTATAGAGACCTCAGGGCCCTTAAACACCCAATGCCTCCACTGCAGCTAATCAAGCTTTTCAAACCACAAGTGAGGCATCGCCGCGATCGTTAGAGTGAGAGCAATAATTCTAGCTCTAAACCTCTTAACTCAAAACGTGCAACTTGTAGATTTTATTAAACGTCGCCTATGTAGATTTTAAAGGGTAAAAGTTTGACGCCGTTCCACGAGCGGATACAATTTTGAAGCGTGACATGTTGAGTGTCAATTTACTCGGCGTAACATTATCTTTCACAATATAAAAAAAAATAAAAAAAATTGGGATAACTTTACCGTTTTATTTTTTAATTAAAAAAAATTGTATTTTTTTCCCCCAAAAAAGTGCGCTTGTCAGATCGCTGCGCAAATACAGCGTGACACAAAGTATTGCAACGATTGCCATTTTATTCTCTAGGGTATATATATATATATATTTTATTCTCTAGGGTATATATATATATATTTGGGGGTTTCAATTAGAGGGGAGGAGATGGCAGTGAAAATAGTGAAAAATTACATTAGAATTGCTGTTTAACTTGTAATGCCAACGGCCACCACCAGATGGCGCCAGCTCACAGAAGGAAGAGCTTGGGACTTCACAAGGCCGCAAAGTCATGGCCTCAATTATCAGCCGCTGCGGGCGCCAGGTCACAATTTCTGGTCGCAATTGCGACCTGGCGCCCGGATATTGTCGACCCCTGACATACACTATACAATTTTTCTAATTCAATTTCCTTTAGATTTACCTTCTATGTAGCGCAAGAGCCTGACTGACTGCATACAAATTGAAAGTGTTTAGGTTTGACCTCATATTATATGGTTTTGGTAAATATAAAAGAAAATTGTATCATGTATGGCCAGCTTTAATACTCATCGCTTCCAGAATCATTTGTTGCAGGAGGAGACCCCCATTTTGTCTCCAGTACAGGAAGGGACAAACAAAATCTCTGCAGCGAGGACACAGTATCTCAGATAACTGGGGAGAGTTTTTTTGGGGGAGGGGGGGCAATAAAGTATTAAAGCCCCCCCCCCCCCCCCCCTCCTTGTCTTGGTGAACCATGGTTCCATACTTTCTTGCTGACCCATAACCTGCATCTTTTCCTGACCATGCCAGTTACCCCCATCATTTCTCAGGGATCCCTTTACTAGATCACTCCACACTTCATGGATAGAGGGGAAAAGCTAGTCTCTGCAACAGATTGCCAGTTCTCCGTCTGGTTTACAACCTACTTGTACAATTCTGTAACCCATTCATGGTGAACTAACATTTATGGCCAATGAGAGATCACATGAACTGAGCCAGACACTCCTAACACGACACCTCCGCCCATACCGATATCTACTGAGAGTGACACAAATTACAGCTATTAAAGAACAAAACCAAACATTCAGCCTATCAGTTCACAAGGAACAAGTGATAAGGTAAGTGACACGAGGCACAATCTCCACGTTAAACTGATATTTCAATTATGGATGAACTTTGTTGGACTTATTGAACCCCAGGCCTTAAGCATCTCATAGGCTTCTGGTATTAAGGTCCAACAGGGTGTCTTAAGCCGGCTATACATGGATTGATTCTCTGCTGGTTCGGCAGAGATTCGATCCATGTAACGTAGTGAGTGTACAGCTTGTATAACAGTGTAAGTTTGTCCCCTCAAAATAACTCAACACACAGTCATTAATGTCTAAGCTGCTTGCAACAAAAGATAGTACAACACTAAGTGAAAATGTCCAAATTGGGCCCAATTAGCCATTTTCCCTCCCCGGTTTCATGTGACTCGTTAGAGTTATAAGGTCTCCGGTGTGAATGGGAAGCAGGTGTGTTAAAATTTGCGTTATTACTCTCACTCCCTCATACTGGTCACTGGAAGTTCAACATGGTACCTCATGGCAAAGAACTTAGGATCTGAAAATAAGATGGCCTAGGCTAGAAGATTACCAAGACCCTGAAACTGAGCTGCAGCACGGTGGCCAAGACCATACAGCGGTTTAACAGGACAGGTTCCACTCAGAACAGGCCTCACCATGGTCAACTAAAAGAAGTTGATTGCACATGCTCAGTTTCATATCCAGAGGTTGTCTTTGGGGGGGGGGGGGTGCAGTATTCCAACATAACCCCAACACACCTCCAAGATGACCAACTGCCTTGCTAAATAAGCTGAGGGTAAAGGTGATGTACTAGCCAAGCATGTCTCCAGACCTAAACCCCATTAAGCATCTGTGGGGCATCCTCAAAAACGGAAAGTGGAGGAGTGCAAGGTCTCTAACATCCACCAGCTCTGTGATGTCATCATAGAGGAGTGGAAGAGGACTCCAGTGACAACCTATGAAGCTCTGGTGAACTCCATGTCCAGGAGGGTTAAGGCAGTGCTGGAAAATAATGGTGGCCACACAAAATATTGAGACTTTGGGCCCAATTTGGACACTTTCACTTAAGGGTGTACTCACTTTTGTTGCCAGCAGTTTAGACATTAATGGCTGTGTGTTCAGTTATTTTGAGGGGACAGCAAATTTACACTGTTATGCAAGCTGTACACTCACTACACAACATTGTAGCAAAGTGTCATTTCTTCAGTGTTGTCACATGAAGAGATAGAATAAAATATTTACAAAAAATGGAGAGGAGAGAAGCGAGAGGCAAATTGGACTCATTTCAGCCTTTTTATCGCAGATCAGAGTTTGAATGAGATTATGAGTCAGCTCAGGACAAGATCACATACAAATGACTCAGGATAGAAGGTGGAATTTTTTCGGTTTCTTCCTGATGAGTCCTTTGCTTCGGGGGATGAAAAATAAAAATACAGAGAGACGAAAGATGGAGGAGGTTTCAGGGGCAGATCATCGCACAGGAACGTCAGAGAATCAAAGAAAACTCTCCAATGTATGGCGGGCAGAGGAGGAAGATCAATGCATTCTCAAGGTGTACAGAATGTACAGAAATACATGGTGGGTGGGAAAACAGAACAAAAAGAATGGTGTCAGTGCAGCTATTTTTGTAGTACATTCAGTAGCAGATCCACCTGTTGTTACAATATATCTCTTTGGATGTCTAATCTATCCGTTTATCAAGTGTAGTTTCTTGATTACATCATTAATTGTAGCTTAATCTACTAATTCAGCAATAAATTATAATCTACTAATTCAGCAATACAAAATAGCTCTTTGTGCTACAACCCTCACTGTGTTTTGTTTATTTTGCTTATCAGGAACATAGTTGTGTGAGTGTGTAGATAGATATTTTCAGTGCTTATATAGCACTTCCAATTTAAACATTGCTTTACATATAGTACTTGCCCATCAATCCCTGTCCTCATGAAGCCAAGCACAGTACACACAGGGCAAAGATCATCTGGTTCATCAGGTGTCTGTTCAACAGAAGCCAGTCTAAGACCCCTTTCACACTGGGGTGTTTTTCGGGCGCTTTGGCGTTAAAAAAAAAAAAAAAAAAAAGGTAAAGGTCATGAAAGAAGCCTCATCTGCATTCCCAATGTGAAAGCCTGAGTGCTTTCAGAGCCCTTTCACACTGCCAGCGCCCGAAAAACGCTGGTAAAGCACCGCTAAGACCCCCCTTTCACACTGGGGCGTTTTGGCGTTAAAAAAAAAAGAAAAAAAAAAAGAAAAAAAAAGCTCCCTCAATGGGAAGGGGCACTTTAGGAGCGTTTATTCAATGCTCCTAAAGCGCTGCAAAGAAGCTGCTTGCAGGACTTTTGACACCCTTCCAGCACAGCACATCAGCGTGAAAGCACTCAGGCTTTCACATTGGGATTGCAGATGCAGCTTCTTTCAGGCACTTTTTTTTTTTTTTAACGCTTTTTAACGCTCCTAAAAATGCCCTAGTGTGAAAGGGGTCTTGGGGCTCATGCACACAGATTGTTTTTTTTTTACAGCTGCTGTTATAGGTAGGAAAAAACACACACACACACCATCAGATGCCCCTCCATGTTAGCCTATGCTAACATGCACACAAACTTTCAGTGGCATATGGAGGCATAAGTATTTAGGGTCAGTAGAGAAAAAAAAAAACAAACACACTACAGTCTGTTCCGTAACAGAGAGCTGTAAAAAAAAAAAAAAACGCCACAAAAAACGTGGCTAAAAACGCAGTGTTTCTACTGAACAAATTACAAATTTAAAAATAAAAATAAATAAAATTGCTGGAAAAAAAAAAAACGCATATGAACACCCATAAGCGCTATTGAAAAACGTGGCCTACAGCCCGATTTTAAAGATGCTTTTTCCTGGCAGCAGCGCTGGCGGTTTTTTAAACCTCCTGTGTGCATGACACCTTTAGGTTCTGATGGCAAACCAGCTTTCCATCAGTTGTGAGTGACTCTGCGCTACCCAAGTGAGGATAAAATAAAACAGTAACAATAATAATCTAATCTATGCAGTGATGAAAAGTGATATGTTGGTGACTTTGTGAATAATTTACAAATTATAATAACAAAAAATCATTCAAAATCCCAACATACCAAAAATCATGAAATATGTAGAAACAAATACAAATATAGTGATTTTCATAGCAGTCCATTTCACTAGTGCATGAACACAAAGTAAAAAAAAAAAAAAAAAACAAACACTCGGTACTGTGTAAATAAGGCGATTTGCCAGTCTCTTGCATTACTTCCGGTCCGGAAAGCCCTACACATTACGTCACATACGTCACATGCAGTGACGTAACGCGTAGAGCATTCAAGACCCCACAATTTTTTTTAATCGTGGGGGGGTGGAGTCTTTAGGGGACCAGTAGCAAAAATTATCCTGGAATATCTGGAACTAATCCAAGTTTGACGCACACCATCTTTATACTACAATCATGAGGCTTATTTATTGCCTTTTTAAAGGTGAGGGTTCTAAGAGCACAGAGGTGAAAGCACACCAATCAGTTATTAATATGCACAAAAGCAGCACTAACTGGAAATTAGTGATTGTATTTAACATGTCACTGCTGGAAAACTAACTATTACAATCTATAATGTGTTTATGCACTAGGGGAAAGGACTGCACTATGTAAATAACTATATAGCTTTTTTGTTTCTACATATCTCATGATTTTTATGTTATAATAGTGAGTACAATATCTGTGATACTCGCACAACATAATCTGCGCAGCGCCAGCTTTCCATTAGTGCTTTCAGCCAACGACTGCAAGTGTATTCTTGTGGGAGGTTGGTTCCCTAAGCAGATCATTTTTCTGCCGTGTTTCCTTTTGTCATAAAATTTTTACCTAAATAAAATCTAACCAATGTAATCACCCCCCCGACCATGGTTTGTCTGATCCCTCTGCCACTTTTGTTGGACAGCTAGGCCTGTTAAATAATAACATACTTACTGGCTGGATAACCAGGTGAAAATAAAGCGGGGGAAAAAATAGAAAAAAAACGAATGCAGTCATCACAATTAAGAACAGGTAAGCTGCAATTCAATAAATGTGTTTAATACGGCTTTAAAGGGTCACTAAAGGAAAAAAACATGTTTTGCTGAAATGACTGTTTACAGGGTATAGAGACATAAACGTTAACCGATTCCTTTTCAAAATGATTAAAAATAGATAAAAATCAATCATATAATGTGCCTGCAGGTTAGTTTCACTTTTGAACTGGCTTCATGTTTCTGTGAAGTAGAAATAGACACACAGAACAAAAACAAACAAATCCAGGGCAGCGTTTTGTTTTTAAAATGAATCCGATTGGTTCTGGGAAGTTTTAGACACACAGTAATGACAGCTTAGACCACTGTGAGAAAGCTCCCAGCACTGTGGTTTTTAGGCTACATTCACATCTAGGCGTTTTTACGCCCGACGCTGCATACGCTGGAGGGGAAATTTAACATTCCCCTCTATGGAGATGGTTCACATCTCCACGCCGAACGCCTGCAGCCCAAAACACGTCCCGGACTTTTTTTCAGGCGTCTTCGGCGTTCGGCATAGGAGATGATGGACCTCTCCAAAAAAGGGGGGTTAAAAACGAGGCGTTTTGCCGCGGCAAATCGCCTCACATTTGTCGCCGCAATTCGCGGGTCAGGACGCGCGATTAGATGTGAATGCAGCCTAAGGAAAAAGACAAGCAGGAAGTGTGGAGATCAGAGCAGGATTACAGCAACTTCAAAGCAAAAACGAACAATAAGGACATGAAACCAGTACTGCAGTAAAGGTAAAGGAAGCTATTTAGCTAAAAAAAAATAAAAAAAAATTCTTTAGTGATCCTTTCATTCAATTTAAAACAGGTACCAAATCTAATCAATTTTTTTTAAAAGCCTTAAAAAGGGAGGTTAATGTTAATTTTAAAAGTAATCAATCTTTTTTTTTTAAACCTACAGCTAGCTTTAAAAAAAATAAAAATAAAAACACAACAACAACAAAACACTACAAGAGCTCACGCAAAGCCCGCAAGAAAGCAGCAAGCCTGCGCGAAATGCCATGTAGACGGAAGTGGCTTCAAAAGGGGCTGCAGATCAGCAGCAACAAATGATAAAAAACACAATATTATATATATATATATATATATATATATATATATGCGTGTATTTTATATATATATATATATATATATACATATATATATGCGTGTATTTTATATATATATATGCGTGTATTTTATATATATATATGCGTGTATTTTATATATATATATGCGTGTGTGTGTGTGTGTGTGTGTGTGTGTGTGTGTGTGTGTGTGTGTGTGTGTGTGTGTGTGTGTATGTATGTATGTATGTATGTATGTATGTGTGTATATATATATATATATATATATATATATATATATATATATATATATATATATATATATATATATATATATATATATACATACACACACACACACATATATATATTATATATATATATATATAAATAAAATTACAATTCTTTATAATAGACAGAAAAAAAAATGTAATGTAAAAACTTTAGCAATATTTGGGGGCGGGGGTGTTTTGTTATATATATATATATATATATATAAATAAAATTATCACACACACACACTATTGCATAAATGTTGGGGTTAGATAGCAGGCCTGACAAGTGGCCACCCTGAAAGCCTTAGGCCGCGTACACACGAGGGGATATGTCCGCTGAAAACGGTCCGATGGACCGTTTCAGCAGACATCTCCGCTCGTGTGTATGGGCTAGCGGACAGATTTCTCCACCCGACAGATTTCAAAGCATGCTTTGAAATCTATCCGGTGGGAATCTGTCCGCCCGACATGTCTGCTGGTTAGTACACTTACCAGCAGACATGTCGGCTCCCACCGCCGCCGCGCCGCGCCGCTGCCGAATGGATTCGGCGCATGCGCGGAAGTGTTTTACTTCCTGGTGCGGTGACGTGGCGGTGACGTGGCGGCGTCAACGTCACCGCCGCGTCACCACTACGTCACCGCGCCGTCCGGCGGCGGGGAATTTGATCCGATGGTGTGTACACGCCATCGGATCAAACTCCCGATCGGACATATCCGATGGAAATGGTCCGCGGACCGTTTTCATCGGATATATCCGATCGTGTGTACGCCGCCTTAGAGGAAGCAGCAGTTTGGCACACTTAATCACACTCAAAAATGCAGACAGGTCGGCCAATACACTGAATTAAATATTATTAACCTGCAAGCTACTGATTCACAATGAGATATCAGTACCATAAATTGAGGTACTTTGCGCCTCTTGGTTCACCGATGTAACCAGCCCTTTGTAAACAGAAAGGCCCACATACTGCACAGTGGAGCCTTCTTAGAAGAAAAAGGAAAATTATGAGATGTGTGCAGCATTGCAGGATGGTGGGCAGACATGCCACGGTGCAGGATGGTGGGCAGACATGCCACGGTGCAGGATGGTGGGCAGACATGCCACGGTGCAGGATGGTGTTGGAAACTTCATAAGGGCCCTTTTCACACTGATCAGTTTTTCAGTCCAAATAGAGTGGAAGAAAAATGCATCCCTTTAAAACCTAAAGAACCCTTCACACTGGTCAGATGCGTTTTTGTGGCTGCTTTTATACTGTTCCTCTGCAAAATGCAGAATCTTTCATTTTTGAAAAAACAAATAGAAACTAGTCAGTGTGAAAGGGCTTGGTGAACATCACCAGTACAGAGCATGGAAACCATGGCTTCTATGGAAGAGAACTTAGGGACCAATGAGATGGTGCTAAACAGAACCAAAAATCCTCCACTGAACTAATGTGAGCCCAAGTAGAACCATAGAAGTCAATGTATTGTTATACTTGAGGCTGACTTCTTTTATTCTCATTACCAGAGTAGCACATTGAAAGGACCATATATGGAACGTCACAAAGAGTACACAAGGACACTCCTGCCCGTCTGGACACTTTCACTCCCACGTGATCTTCGCTTGCAGTGGCAGTTTCGATAGCAGGACAGCCATTCCTGCCGTGTTTGCGGACTGCTGATTGTTAAGTTACACAATGACATGGATTGCACTGGTAGAACCGGTGTGACCAGATTACACAGGAGGAAACAAGGCCAAACAACCAGACCAAGAATGTGTCTACAGAGAGACTGCTGGGTGTCACTGGGGCCCTGAGATTTTATGAGGAGAGGGAGAGATGGAGGGAAGGAAGAGAAAGAAAGAATGCGAGAGCGGGGAGAGAGTTGAGCCCCAGGCCGAATGTTGGGAGACCAAAAGGAACCGGCTTCTATCAGACATGCATGCTGGAAAACCAGTGGCTGACCGGCTCCATATCAGCGCTTCCAGCCAATAACAGAGAGTGCCGATCGTAGTGTTCTGGTGGGGGGGCCACCCCCCTGTTAGAAAATAGCTCAGTGAGGGAGATCGTTGTACTAATGTTGGATAGTTAGTACAGCAGCTCCAATCGGAGCTGTCAGACTAGTGTGTACCAGGCTTTAGAGGGAGAGAGTTAGAGAGGGTGACCAGTAGATAAATTATATAAAGGGCCAAAGAGACTGCAAAACATATAGCCATGGGCAGCACAGTGGTGTAGTGAGTAGCACTCTCACCTAACAGTAAAAAAGGCCTCTGCTTCGAATCCCGACCACGACACTACCTGCCTGGAGTTTGCATGTTCTCCCTGTGCCTGCATGGGTTTCCTCCGGGTACTCCAGTTTCCTCCCACACTCCAAACACATGCTGGTAGGTTAATTGGCTTCTGCCTAAATTGGCCCTAGTATATGAATGCGAGTTAGGGACCTTAGATTGTAAGCTCCTTGAGGGTAGGGACTGATGTGAATGTACAATGTATATGTAAAGCGCTGCGTAAATTGACGGCGCTATATAAAAGTACCTTAAAATATTATTATTATTATTATTAATAATGTTATATAGGCGCCAAAATGCTTATACAGAGAGACAGCCATGTATTATTGGGGCACCAAAACTGTGGGAAAAAGTAGAGATTACAGGGCCCCCCTAGATTGTAGTTAGAGAAAATAATATGAAATACAGGGGCCCGGAGACAGCAGATACACAATAGACAACTATGTATTACAGGGGCCCCAGAAAAGCAGATAGACAATTGTGCAGTACAGGGGCCCCAACACAGCAGATGCTGACTCCAAAATGCTACTCAGATAACAGGGGCCCTAAAACTGTGGAGGCAGTTGTGCGTTATTGGGCCCTGAGGATGCAGGTAATGTGCGGTATGGTACGGTATGTTACAGGGGCCCACAAGCTATAATGCCTTGAATAGGACACCAGACATCTCTGATAACTGTATTGGAGAAATACAACAATGGATGTAAAAATTGACATTTATTAAACCCAATGTTAAAATAACATATTGATCAAATTAACAGGTTCATGCTCAATTCCTTTTTTTTTTTTTTTTATCAAAAAAATCTGAACACAGGA
Organism: Rana kukunoris; assembly: GCA_029574335.1. Taxonomy (NCBI): domain Eukaryota; kingdom Metazoa; phylum Chordata; class Amphibia; order Anura; family Ranidae; genus Rana; species Rana kukunoris. The sequence goes on from CM056058.1 coordinate 133,919,141, forward strand.
CAAAGATATGCTGGAGGAAACAGACAATTCTGTTCGATAATCAGAAATATTAAACAATTGACTTGCTGTCTGCAGCTGCTGGAGAACCACATGTGCCAGCATGCCCTGAGAGCAGCCAGTGCCCCGACAAATGAAAGGTGGGGGCGACTACAAAAACTTAAGACCCACCTCTTCTGAAGGCACAGGATGCAAAAAGCGCTTTGAGGCGATTTTGTTTGCATTTGTAGCGCTATACAAGTTACTCACTCACTCATTTAATACAAAATAAAGACAGAAATGTAAGAGCCTCCATAACACAAGAGTCCAGATTCAGCGAGCGAGGAATATAGAGCAGGGAGGGGCAGACCGCATGAAACCAGATACTAAACGCATTTCAAACGTCAGAAATACCTGCTGCTCACTGAATAGAAAGGGACCCTGTCATATCATTAACTCTGAATAAAGGACAGAAACTCAACCTGTAAACAATGTCACATGCTCTAATAATAAACGTTCTGACTGAGTCACAGGAAACAGCTTACTCCTAGCCATTATTGGGATGTCTTATGAAGATCTGAAAAATCAATTCTTCAAAATCCAATTTCAAATAGGTGGTATCCTCAGCTACTCCATGTTGGACATACAGAAGTCTCTCTGCCACAGAATGATCAGAATACAGCCAGTTCAGCAACGACTGGCTACATTTTGACCAGTGTGAGGCCGTCCTCGTTTGAAAGAAATTGATGGTTTAATCGACTTCTGTCTAATGGACAAGCTGGGAAACATTTTATCGGCAACTGCAAACAATCGTGATGAGAATGGAGAAATACATTTTTATTTTTTTTCCCCCTTTCAGCCTATTGGGTGAATGAAAGAAAGCGAACCGTATGACCCTCACACTACCTCCACCTGACCAGGGTTAGGACAGATTTGTTGTTCTGTTGCCGACTACACTTTATTATCATGCCCATTGTGTAATATCTAAATGCTGTACCTGCCTTGGTTACGTTGTACTAAGCTTACATGTGCTTGTTCTACACAGTCTCTTCTGATAATAAAAAAAAATAATAATAATGTATTGTCAGTGCATTCCATGTCGTCATTATGCAGTCAGCTCATATAGATCAAAGGATCTTAAGAATTCCATCCAGACCTGCTACTTGAATTGATATACCAGATATATTGAATATATTGCATAATTAAAAGTACTGTATATGGACACAAGGTTGTGTATTAGATACATCAAAATCTACTTACAAGTTCAAAATACATAAACCTATGTTTGTATTCTTCTATCGTACTTCCTATTTCATACATAATCGTTTAAGCCCACGTTTACACTGAGGGCTGGTTTAAAATCATATTTCAGTCCGACTTGACCAATATCCGTGTGAGTTCATGCATAGATGTTTTTTCAAATTGCCCCCAAAGTCACCAAAAGTAGTGCAGGAAATACTTTTGGGAATCGTTGCGCCGATTCAGACATGTCAAAACACCCCAATGTGAACGTGGGCTAAAAGAACGAATATTGATGACCATGAAAAGTACTAATTCACGCAACTTTTCCTAGCGCATGCGTATTACAGTAAGTATGATTTTTCCCAACGGGAGGACCACACAGAATTTAACCACTTGTCCTCTGCCCACCGTCAAATGACGGCGGGCGGAGGACTCCATTATCCTGACATCACGTCATATGACGTGATGTCCCTTTAAAGCCCCGGGCGGGCGCGCGCACCCGCCGCTCTGCTGGGATCCCGTGCGAGTGTTGTTTGGGAGCCACGTCGCACGACCGCGCAATTGTCAGTTAAAGCGACGCAGTGCCGGAAGCTTACATTTTGTCTGGGCAGGAAGGGGGTGTAGGTGCACAGTAGGCAAGTGGTTAAATCATTCAGATAATAAACAAAGTGAAAGGAGGAAAAAAAAAAAAAGAAGAAGTAGAAAAATGATCCTTTGCCTTCGATGTTTCTAAAAACACTATGGTTGAAAATGTTGATTTGTTTCCATTAAACTCCTGATGTGCGAGGCAATTTTGTAATTTTTCACAAAAGAAAATATCTATTTTTTTCTAGAAAATTACTTCAGAACTAAACATTTTCAGAAAGCAAAAGAACCGGAGAATAAAAAAGTGGCTGTAGCATTTTTTTTTTTTAGGACGACATACAATATTTGTGAAGTTAACAAAACAAATCTTCAGGAATAAAAATAAAACTCTAAAATGAATTCTAGCACACACAAGCACAATACAATGCCAAATTCTGTGATAAAATATAAAAAAGAGGAAGTTGCGTCGAGTAAATAGATACCAAACAGGTCATTTCCATCCATATTCTAGTTACAATACTTTCTCTGCCGCCATGTCAAAAAAGTTAACTCAAGCTTGGCTGTGTATAGCATGGTATACCACACTCCGAATTGCTGCTCTCGAGTTCTGCAAATGCGGCCCTCCTGTGTTGAGCTTCAGCTGAAAAGTCTTGGTAAAAGGACACTTTTGCCCCATTATATTGCATCTTGGTTCATTCTGGCAAGGCCAAGCAGGTGACCCGGAGGCAATGGCATTCTGTGGACATGTTCCTCACCAAAGAGTTCCAGTAACCAGGACTCCACAAAATCAGTGAGGTCTCTGTCCTCCATTCACTTCAACAGACCCGCTATACGCACGTTACTGCACCAGAGCCTGTTTTCAATAATGTCTACCCCGTTATTGCTGGCTGCGGCCAGATGGGAAGCAGCTCAGGCATCTCCAATGACAAATGGAAGCTGATTCAACTTTCAGTAGCAGTGGTCTGCTCCCTGATCTTTTGGCGATCCCGTTGCAACAGGGACATTTGTACCTCAAACTGCCAAAGTGATCTTTGGAGAGTATTAACAGATACACTACACTTGTTGACTGCCCAAAATATTTCCCCCAGTGTGTTGTTCAGTATCATCAGGATTAGTATCTGCTAGGACTTTGTCTTGTGAGATAGCAGGGGTCTCTGTGCTAGGCAACATGGCCGCTGCCTCATGTGCGTCTAGCCCAGAGGGAGGGGAGGAAGCATAGTCCTGTGTAGATGTCTCCTGTGCCCCAAAGATCTTTTGCATGTAGCATAACATATCTCTGGCAGGCTGCTTCCCTTGCGGTGGGATGCCTTGCCATATTTAGTCACATACGTCATCTTGCAGCTCCATGGCCACCACTTCCTCTCTTCCTTTGTGGGTCATAATGCAAGCGCAGTGTGCCAGAGAGGGGACCAGGAGGGCTTCCAAATTGTTCAAGGATTCTGGACCAGTGCAGTGCAGAAATATGGCTGAAGAATGGATCAGTGTATGATCTTCAGCATGAACTCAGTGAGACACTACCCACATTTCATGTACCAAAAATTCTTCATAGACGACCCTTTAAAAGCCTTTACAGGTTATCAGTGTAGACTTGTTCATGAATTATAGCCCTAGAACTATTGCTCTCGCTCTAATGTTTAATGGTAGTAAATCACATGTGGTGAAATTGCCGTTTGTATGTGTGTGGGACCTACGTGTGCATTTGCTTCTGAAGAAAAATTGCCTATTTTATTCAATTTAATTTTTATTTTATTTTAAGTTTACATTTTTTACTTTCATTTAACTTTATAGCTACCATGATGAGGTCAACAAGCCCCCTATACAATAGCTTTGGGGATTGACAAGTACTCTTTATGGAGATTTCAGGAAGCCATTAAACTTCTAATGTCTTAAACACTATGATGTAGCACTTATACCCAATTTATACTCCCAAGGTCTTCCCTGCCCTCCAAGCACAGATCATGACATCACAGTTCTAAAACCAGAGTTCTCGGGCTCTCTGGAGAAATGGGATAGCAGGCAATAACTGAGCAGGGCTGAAAACACTGCTTGAGATTTCAGAGACGCAGACGAGCAGGGTTGTCAGGCCCACACAATAAATTAGAAGCCTCTGGATTTCTGGCAGCAAGAATAGATATTTTCCTGTTCTTTAAGCAGTTTAAAAACGGTATAAACATATGGGCAAATGTAGGCATTGCAGAGATGTATTGAGAATATATTTTTTTCTCCTGAGATAATGTACACTTTAGGCTCATTTTGGCTATATTATGTTCAAAATTAGTACTTTAGCCTGGCCTGCCTTGAACATATACATAGTAGATAGAATGAGCCAGAGGAAGGAAATTATGCTGGTGGCAGAAGCTGTTTTTTATCTAGAGTACAATCTACAGAATAATGATTGTGCATTAAGCAGCTCAAGGAATGCTGTACCTGTAAAATACAATCTTGCATAAATTCAGACAGACAAACATCATCCATCAAATAGGTAGAACCGACTCTGCACAGAATTTGTGAGATCATCAATTCTTCAGGCCAGCTTCAATCATCAGGAGTCAATGACACCCCCATGGCAGCTCCAGTTTTTTTCCTGTGCACCAGTGTTATATTTACTAGGAAATAATCACAGATAAAACAATCTACATACTAAACCTGCATTAGATTACACTCACAGCCACCAGCCCTGCAGGAAGTCTATAAAAACTGTATACAGATTTTCACAGAGAAAAAAAAAAAAATCACCAACAAAGAATCTGCCTGTCAGTGGATAACTATCAAATAAAAAATGTTTCATCGGGGACAAACAAGACCTTAACAGGTAATAAAACATAGTTTTTGTAATTTTTTATCCACTTTCTTATCTCAGTGCTGGCATAGCCATACCCTTCTACTCACTTCCAGACTACATTGGCTGGAAAACCTTGCTCCTGGCCTGGCTTCCTACAACAGCGGACCATGTCTGCACAATGTGTTGTGGCACGGCTGCTTGTAGTCTCCAATGGGGAAAGCATGAGACAAGGTTTCAATGTAGAAGCACAACTGGGAGATAAGGACAAAGCATTGTCACTGTATAACAGGAAGTGGTTGAAGAACCATCGTGATAGAATCATGAGAGACTATTTTAATGAAAAGTTTTACAAATTATGCAGTTGCACACAGATGAACGTTATGTAGGATTTTACTCATTGGGTTCATATCAAGTTAAAAAATAAATAGAGATAGATATATCTATATCTTCGTGAAAATGGCCAAACAATTACACTTTTTATTGGAAAGAAGGAACAATTCACCACATCTGCAGTGGATTGAAGATGGCCAAGATCTTTTAAGGATAGGCTTCTCACTTGTTGGCTATGGCCAACCTGGTTTTTAGCTAGCCACACACCAGTAGAATTTAATTCTAGGTTCTTTGTTTTAAGACTGTTTATTCAATTGTCTAATTATTTTCAAACTATTTGTTTTCAACCACATTGACAAGAAAATTTGAAGGAGCAATATGGGAAATTGTTCTAACCAGTGGCGGTTGGTGCTACATTTTGGAGGTGGATGCGTTAAACAAACCACCCAAAAGCTAACAACCCTCCCCAGCCAGTCGGGCCTCTGAACCCTACCCTCTGCTGCCCGCCCATCCTTCCACCCACCAACCCCACACTTACCCCATTCTAAGTCGTGGGCAGCTTTAGCTTTGGATCCTTCCTTAGTCTCCTCCTCCGCAGCCAATACGGTTGCTTCTCCTTTCGGCCAATCGGGTCTCAGCACCCGCTAACCGATTGGGAAGACAATGGCGAATATTAAATACGCCATTGTCCCACAAATGATCTGCGCCCCGAGCCCACCCTTTTAAACAAATTAGAGCTTATGGCTCTAATAACGTGCTTCAAAGAAAAAAAAAACACATTGGAATTCATGCGTCCGTTCCCCTGCATGTAGATTAGGGGACGGATGCATAGATTGGGGGGGGGGGGGGGGGGGGGGGGGAGAGCGGCACCACTGCAATGGGCCACCTCAGTTTCCAACACTAGAAATGGTTTTCCTTCAGGAAGTCCATTCACCCAAAATCGAATGTTAAAAGCATATGATAATTTAATTATTTTTGTACAAATTTCCTTTTTAATGTTCATTCGAAAATTTTGGATGTGGCCAGATTTAGGGGAGGCGGCTGTGTCCTCAAGCAGCACATCTCAACCGAATCAGAAATACTGCACTTATATTGTATTTATGGAAAACCAAGTTCATATTACCGGATGCAACTATACACACACACATACCAAGACTACCGATAGACAGGTAAAGATCTCCAAGTAACAAGCCGGTACAAATCAGCTTTTGATTTGAAGCACCAGGATATAAATCCCAAAAAACAAACACATTTTATGTGCATTGGCTAAAGGTCCTTATAAAAACCTGTACATCAAACCTTTGATTGTTCAACATAAATATATCAATATTACCCATTGATCCTGCCAGTTTCTGAGGTGAAAATGCCACTTCTTTTGAATGTGCCAACGCTCACTGCAATTTCTCCAGTCTGCAGAGCTCCTGTAGGACTGGGACTATGAGGCTACAGAATGGGACTGACCAGGCACAGGAAGTGCACTGCTACTTTTCAAGAGGAATTCCAGACAATTTTTTACAGGGTACTGCTTACGTAATAAATAACATTTCTAAACTTTAAAGTTAACGTATAACTAAAATGCATTTTTTTTTTTAGTTTTGGATAGAGTAGAGAGGGATTAGAACCCCTGTCATTTTTTTTTTTATTGCCGTCTGTTCTCCCGTTCTCCCTATTTGTCCCGTTTACCATTATAATTGAAAGGAAAAAAAAGAAAAGAGAGGGAATATCTTCCAATGATAAACCTTAGTTCTGGTGACCTGGGGGTCCCCAAAGAACTCCCTTAATTTGCAGAGATTTCCTCCTCTCACTTCCCATTTGGCTATGGGACAGGAAGTGAAGAGAAATCTCCACAATGGGACACAGAAGGTGGAGAAAAAAATAAAATAAAATCTAACAGGAGTTATAAACCTTCCCTTGCGCTATCCAAAATAAGAAACACAAGTTTTGCCTATAGTTCTACTTTAAACAGCAAATCTTGACTGAGTTCAGATTCACTTTAATCATGCACACTGATTAACACACAGAAGAGAACCAGGTGGCTATAGGACAGCAGGGGATAGTCAGGCATGCAGGCACAATCCCAATACCCTCAGGCACCTCCATCTTCCAGCTGGACCCAAACAGGAGCATTTCCTTTGTGACCATTCATACGTAACTTAAGGAGTAGGGAGGGGGATGGGCACGCAGCAGACACCTACAACTATCACGAGCACCACAAAAAGGCAAAGTTTTCTAACCTATTCACTTGTTGATTATTCTAATGAGCCACAGACAACAGTGTCTGAAGGTGCCCCAAAGACGTTGCACCAATTGGTCCAACCAGGGTCATTCCTTCCCTCCACACATCAAGGAGAAGGAAGAATTGGGGGGGGGGAAATCGTGGAGATGATAAATAAATCTACAAAAGTAGATATTTTCCAGCAACAGAACCGACTTCTAGTAAAACTTAAATGGCCCAAATTGGGCCATTTAGGCATTAGAGTGCAAGCTCCTCTGGTACAAAAACAGATGCGACTAGCGGCTTGGTGTTCTCTGTACAACACTGAGGAATATGTCAGAGCTACATTTTTGTGTAAAAATCCTGTAAATAAAAAAACCCATTCAGAAATATAAGTAGTAATAGCTAATTTTTATCAATTAAAAAAATAGAAAGTAAAAACAAAAAGAAATCCAAATCAAAGCAATATTTGATGCGACTACTCTTTGGCTTCAAACCAGCATCCATTCTTTTAGATAGACTTGTACATCGTTTTTGAAGGAATTTGGCAGGTAGGTTGATCCACACATCTTGGAGAACCAATCACAGATCTTCTGTGAATGTAGGTTGCCTCAGATCCTTCTGTCTCTTCACATAATCCCAGACAGACTCCATAATGTTGAGATCAAGGCTCTGTGTGGGGCCAAACCATCACTTCCAGGACTTATTGTTCTTTACGCTAAAGTTCTTAATGACATTGGCTGCATGTTTAATGTCCTTGTGCAGAAAACATTTGGGGCCAATCACAAACCTCTCTGATGGTGCAAGTATTTGCCTGCAGACACCCGCTCTCCAGTAATTCGGCGAACAAACTGCCCCTTGCCCAAAATATTTGTTTCATTTGTGTCCCCCCCCCTCTTTTTCGTTTTTTGGGCAATTCGTTAAGATTGCAATTGGTAAATTCAAAAATCTGAAGAAAGAAAGGAAACTAGAAAGAATAACTAATAACTTATTAGGTATTGGAATTTCCTTTCAAATTTGCCCGTTAGGGAACCTAACGAATACGAATTTATCTAAAGTTACGAATTATCCAAAATAAAGAATGTATCTAAACAAAATGGAACAGAACGAATAAAAGGTTTTATTGTTATTTATTATTTTGTTCAATTTGTGGGAGATAAATAGTGCCCCCCCAAAGGGAGACGGAAAGTGGAGATCATGTGGCGCACACACACACACACACACACACACAGCCCCCCCCCCCCCTGCCCCCCCTGCGTACAAGAGACAGATGCTGAATGCTTTATCTTATGAAGGCAGGGGAAAGGCTCTCCCCCCGGCCAATCAGGAAGCCTTAAGCCATGTACACACGATGGGTTTGTCCGATGAAAACAGACCGATGGACCGATCATGTGTGGGCCCCATCTGTCTTTCCCACCCCCCCCACCAATCGGTGTTAAAAAAAAAAAAAAAAAAATCCAATCGTCTTTGTGGAACTCCACCGGAAAAAAATCCACGCATGCTCAGAAGCATTGAACTTCATTTTTTTTTAGGCTCGTCGTGGTGTTTTAAGTCACCACGTTTTGGCACTGTCAGAATTTAGTCTGATAATACGTATGCAAGACTGATGAAAGTCCGCTATAATCGGATATCCGATGGAAAAAAATCCATCGGATTAGATTCCATCAGATTTCTGATCGTGTGTACAGGGCTTAAGACTCCCTGGCCAATAGGGGCTTCCTGATTGGCCCTAATGGAGCAGCCGTCACTGGTTTCAACCTACATATGAAACCGATGATAGTAAGCACCTGCTTGGTAAAATTGGTTAATCGTACTCCGGGCTTGAATTTTACAATTCCTGACTTTGTGCAAGTGTATGAAATGATGTCGGTTTGAAAAAAAGAGGGTAGTCCCTCCAAATATTGGATTTGATTTTTCTTGTGTTCGCTCACTTTTCATATTGATAAAAACAAACAATTAAAACAATACATTTTTTAATAGCATTCTTACTTTACACTTGCCTATAACTTTTGCACAGTATAATATATCAATGTATATTAATAGCGTGTGGCTGTGGGGGGACATTAGAGTGTAAGCTCCTCTGGTAAAGAGACTGATGCGACTGCCGTATTGTTCTCCGTACAGCACTGTGGAATGTGGTGGAGCTATATAAACGTATAGTAATAAAAGTAAATAAGAAAAATAAAATGACAGATTTCTGATACATGAGCCTGCATGCTGCACATCTCCTGACTGTCTTGTATTGCTTCAAGGACTTTTAGGAATGAACTCTGCGCAATAGGTTAGTCAGGAAAGCCCAGTCACTGTGATGAGTGTTTTTTTAGACTCTTCTGCAACATCGGAAGAATCTTCTGATTAATGGTTACATCACTTCCCAATTATCTCCCTGACCTCATTAACTCTGACTGTGTTTAATGGAGCAATTAGGGACACGCGTTCCTCCAGAGTCATCAGACCAGAATTGCGGGGTGCCCAGCTAAGAGCTCTGTCCTGTTCCCAACCGAATGTTGGAAGGCCTATACAGACATAGGAGCCCATATCACAGCAGAGTATGTATGTATGTATGTATGTATACAAAAAAAAAAAAAAAAAAAAAAAAAAAAAAAAAAAAAAAAAAAAAAAAAAAAAATCGCACTGCATGGGCATAAGGGCGACACCACTTCCTGTAATACAGCAAAACATAATGGTGTCACCACAATTATCCTGCCTGTTAACGGACGACAAAGAAGCAGCAGAATATTTATCATCCCTCTGCTCTATCCATCTGAAGAAAAATTCCCTATGAGACACGATCGTTTGATTTTCTTACACAAAAACTTTCATCAGATTCAAACTTTCCAAACAAAAAAATTTCCATAAGGGATTCATTATTATTTTACAGGAGTTATATAGCGCCAACAGGTTACGCATCGCTTTACAATATAGAAGGGAGATTCGTGTAAGGTAACCTGACAAAACCCCCAAAAAAATTCTCATACCTAAACAAAAGGAACTACTTTCGTACTGGAAAAATCAGAAACAAAATATTTAGTTTGGTTTTCATTTATTTTGAATATGTAAAAACAAAAAACACACAAACTAAAAATAGTAATCATTCAGTAGTAGACCATCACAAAACAACTACAGTAGTTACAAGAGAAGACAAAAAAATATATATATGTAAACAATTTTGTTTACATATATGAAAAGGAAATGATCAGAAGCGATAAAACAAAAAGAAAAGCGCCTTTGTCAAACGAGAATTGTCATACGTTATTTCCTTCCTCAGTTCCAACTTGCTGTGAATTGTTTGCCTAATTTTCTCATGTGTACCAGCTTTTAGGCTACATTCACACAGGCATTTGCATGGGGATACTTAGGCCTCTTTCACACTTGTGCGACTTGGTACTGCAAAGTCACATGACAAGTCACACCCCATGATTTCCAATGAGTACCATTCATATCTGTGCAACTTCAAGGTCACACCAATTTCAAAGTAGTCCCTGTACTACTTTGGTCTGACTTTGATGCGAGTTGAGGTTTACACAGGCATTGCCTGAAATCGTAGCAAAATTGTGTAAATGTTGCAGTAAAAATCGCAAAAGTGTGAAAGGGGCCTTAGCAGTGTTCTTGAGCAGCTAAATGCTGCCTCTGGAAACAGCAACAGTCTCTGCAATGGCTGCAAACTGGAGGATTATCTGCGGCCAAATCACAGCAGAAACGCTGCCCCTAGATGTACAGGACTGCCTCCAGGGTCTGTAGTGCATTTGGATCTATTCAGATGTGCGACTACATACAAAAAGTAGCAGTGCTTGCCATTGATTTGTACAGTAAAAATTTGACAGTCGCCTCTGACACTTGCAGATGTTTACACACAGTGTGTGCAACAGCATTTACAACCACCGGCAAAAGTCCACCAATTCCTCACGCACAGACTCTCACGTGAATATTGCCCAACACTAACAAGATCATGTAATGCAATACAGACTAGTTAGTTTACACCGCTTACCCTCTCCCGGTATAACACCTGACAGGTGCCAGCTGTATGAAAAATATGCACATGGAGAAAAAAAAATAAAAATTCTTTATAGATACACTATATTACCAAAAGTATTGGGACACTTGCCCTTACATCAGGGGTGGGCAACCTCGGCCATCCAGCTGTGATGAAACTACAAATCCCATCATGCCTCTGCTTTTAGAAGTCATGTCTGTGATTGTCAGGGTCCTGCAATGTCTCATGGGACTTGTAGTTTCACCACAGCTGGAGGGCCGAGGTTGCCCACCCCTGCCTTAAATGAACTTTAATGGCATCCCAGTCTGAGTCCGTAGGGTTCAATATTGAGTTGGCCCACCCTTTGTAGCTATAACAGCTTCATCTCTTCTGGGAAGGCCGTACACAAAGTTTAGGAGTGTCTATGGGAATATTTGGCCATTCTTCCAGAAAAGCATTTGTGAGGTCAGGCACTGATGTTGGACGAGAAGGCCTGGCTCACAATCTCAGCTCAAATTCATCCCAAAGGTGTTCTATTGGGTTGGGTTGAGGTCAGAACTCTGCAGGTCAGTCTAGTTTCTCCAACCCAAACTCACTCATCCATGTCTTTATGGACCTTGCTTTGGTGGATAGGGGGGGGGGGGGTTGTTATGGTGTGGAGCCGTTTTTCAGGGGTTGGCCTCTTAAGGTGTCAGCATACCAAGACATTTTGGACAATTTCATGCTCCCAACTTTGTGGGAACAGTTTGGGGATGGCCCCTTCTGTTCCAACATGACTACGTACCAGAGCACAAAGCAAGGTCCATAAAAGACATGGATGAGCGAGTTTGGGGTGGAGGAACTTGACTGGCCTGGCAGAGAGATGGCAGGGGCTTTCAGTTCAGTGGCAACAGTCACCAGGAAAAAAAAAAGTGAGGGGGTCAATCTCCCCAACACAAACAGAAACAGTAAATTAAATCTTACAGGGGATCCAACCCCACTACACTCCATCTAAAACTAGAAGAACAAGTTTGTATAAGACCTCCAGAAAGTCTTTACTAGGAGTGCCCCCACTTTTATCCAGTTTTGTATATGAAATCAATAGATTGGAGTATCGGACATGCACGCCTCATCGCCTAGAAGAGGAAGGGCGTGACAACGTGTAAACACTAATCTGGCCTCTCCAGCAAGATGAACAAACATTCTGAAGATCTGCTCAAAGCTTTATAAACAGAAGATCAGGGAATGACTGAAGAGAACGTTCGCTGGCCACAGAGAGAGCGAGTCACTGCTGAGCGCGCCAAAGTCTGCAAGCTCAAGATGAGGCCGTCCAACTGAGGGCCGCAGGGCCAGAAAGAATCTTGCAATCTCTGACTGACCTCAAACTCGGAGGAATATTTGTGCTTCATAATCATAAAATGAATGGCACACCTAATGCCCAAATGCATGATCCAATGTAAAGGAGTTCTCCAGGGAAGATCTAATCATTTTCCTGCCAGAATGGAGCCTTTCAGAAATGTATAGGCCTCTGCTCTTAAAAGGCGGACATTGAAGTTCTCTATCTAAAAATGCCCATTGCCTGGCTGTCACAATACTGATCTGGAGCAAGCAAACAGCAACATTAGCCAGATCTGATCTTTATACCTGTTCCAGAAACGACAAACCATGGATTCAGCCCACCAGCCAGGCAACTGGCATTATTAGAATTTCCTATTGTCTAGCCATAGGCATTCCTCTGTGTACAGGTTTCCCTCTGCAGCAAAGTGAGGGCTGTGTGTGGCCTGGACCCTTATCAGAGATCAGCTGATAGAAAGAAATGTATTCATGCAGTAAAGTTACTGACAGGTCCACAGTCTATTGGCTGCCGTGCTGTTTAAACTGAAATTTACTAGCTCTAGCTGTCCCTTTTTTAATGCATAGATGGATCGACTTTTAGGGATAAGAACAGCCAGCCATACATGGTTTGAACCAGCTGGATTTTGATCCATGTATGACCATGTTTAGTGTGGAAGCAAGGATGAGGGGGACCGTTCTATAGCATAGTCTGTATTTCTACATTGGCAGGTAATAGCAGTCCACCATATATGTTACTTACGCTGTTGCAATTATTCAAGGACTTCCATTAACCTTCCCCACACTTATTTAAATATTTAACCATTACAGGTTCCATTCGGTCCCCTCTCCCCCCCCCCCCCAAATGTCTACATCTGTGACTCCTTGTATAGCCTTTTCATTTGGCTGTTTCCTACCTGGTGGAATGGGAGGTTTGTCCGTGAGGGTATATGGATCATTTTACACTCCCTAGCAATGATCTCTGGTTTGCTGCCATTAAAATAAATCCTCAAGTGGTAAATATAATTTCAACTTTATCCCTCTTAAGGATGTTTGCATATTTTTAGAGGGTTAGAACCGCACCAATATATATTTTTAACATGTTTCATTAGAGTACAATTCCCCTGAAGAAGACCGTGACAATAACTGGTCGAAACGCGTTGGGTACTCATGTGGAAACCTATTGAACTATGATCCATCATGTATTGTATTGTTACCGATTGCTTGCCACTGTTGATACTTTTCTTCCATTTATGTCAAACCAGAGTGTACCATGTTTACTATTTCTTTAAATGTTCTTACCATGTTGTATTGTTACTGTCTTGTACAAACCAAGTAAAGATTTTATTATAATAATTTAAATACTTTTTATATTGTGTACATCATGCCACCCTACAGCCCCACTGGGGGATCTTTCCATTCATGTTTTTGCACTCGGGGTGTGCGGCCCATGGACTCCAACTATGCGTTTTTCTCTTTCATTAGCAGTCCACCATTGGCCCCCTTGCACCCAGCTTTAAGTCTAATGCCGCGTACACACGGTCGTTTTTTGCGATGAAAAAAAACGACGTTTTTTGTGAAGTAAAAAACGACGTTTTTGAAACGTCACTTTCAAAGACGATTTTGCATACACACCATCGTTTTTTTCACAAAAAACGAGGTTACGTTCACCACACTTTTCCATTGAAGCTCGCTTCATAACTAGCTTCTGGGCATGCGCGGGTTGAAAAACGTCGTTTTAAACGACGTTTTTGCTACACACGGTGACTTTTTGTGAAACAAAAAACGACGTTTTGAAAAACGACACAAAAAATTCAAGCATGTTGGAATTTTTTTTTGGTCGTTTTTTTTAAGACAAAAAACGACGTTTTGCCCACACACGATCAATTTAAATGACGTTTTAAAAAACGACGTTTTTTTTCATCGCAAAAAACGACCGTGTGTACGCGGCATTACTCCTCCTGCTGAACATTTCCTAACCTCCCACATCAAACTTTTACAGATTTGTAGAACAGCAAAGACTTAGCAGGGAAATTGAAGTGCAGATAAATGAAAATTAAAATACTTCATAGCCTGGCCCCAAAAACCAGAAGGTGGAGGTTGATTTTTGGCCGCCCATCCAGCAACATCTGAGGATAATTGTGAGCAGGCCGTAGCATCTGACGCCATGCCTGGACACATAAGGGCCCACACCGCTTTACAAGACCCCGACAGCCCCTCCCCCACCCCACTTTCACATAGCAAGGCAATTCCTTGGCAGACCACAAACTGGATTGCGACACCACCTGAAGTCTGTGCCAATAAAGTAACATGTGTAGGAAGATTTGATCTGACAGTTCCTGTCTTGCCAATAAAACAGCCGAACACAGCAGCAAGTACCAAGACGCAAAGATCTGAGGGCTTTTAAAGCTGGACTTTGGGAGAAGCAAAGATCCTTCCTTGCAATGGGGCTGCGCCCACACTCCAAGGGTTAAATACACATCTATTGTATGTCTAGGGTACTGAAAAGCAGTTTTACTTACCCGATACTCCTCTCCCGCAGATCCCTTTGCACTGCTAGACCAGTCCATACAGCCTCTAAACCCCTATGCATCGATGGGCACAGGTCCTCTGACATCATCAAGTACAATGCATGGCCCATTGCCCTCCATCGGATGTGAAGATGCTGAGGGACAGTCCACTGGTGGCAGAGCATAGGGGAGTAGAGAAGAATACCAGCTGGTGGGGGAGATTAGAGGCGTAAAAAACATTTTCCAGTACCTGCATTGTAAAAGAGCAATGGGCAGTATGAATTTAGACGCAGCCCCACTGCAGGGCAGGATCCTTGCTTTCCCTGGGGATAAGCTTTAAGCCTCGTACACATTACGTTTTTTGGGTTGAACGAAAGTGTTAAGCTGTTGTGTTCTGTCAGGGGGCCGCCCCCCCCCCAGAACACTCCGGTCACCCCTCTCAGGCACTGGCTGAGATCGCTGATCAGGAGCAGGTTGGCTGTGGTTCTTCAATGTTATTGGTAGCGAGAAACAGAACAAAAATATCCAGAAAAACGCATGTCAAAAAAGTTATAAATTGATTTACATTAATGAATTAAATAAAAGTATTTGATCCCCTAATCAGCAAGATGTCTGCCCCCCAGGTGTCTTCTATACAGAAGACAAGCTGAGATTAGGAGCAATCTTAAGCTGGCCATACATTATACAATTTTCTTGAGATTTAGAACTTTTTTGAAATGCGTTTTTCTGTCTCTCACTGTTAAAATAAACCGACCAATAAAATTATAGACTGATTTTTTTTTTGTCAGTGGGCAAACATACAAAATAAGCAGGGGGTCAAATATTTTTTTCCCTCACTGTAAATAAGCTTTTACTGATCTGTTAACATTGCTCCCTGCTCTCTTCCCAGACTACAAAACACCTCCCCCATTATGGGTAAGGCTGCCTTCACACTATTACTGCTTTTCGAATTTTGCACTACAAAACATGCTCCATGGGAAATCATGTTAAATGGACTGTATTGCAAAACTAAAATGCAAAAAGCACTAAAACTGCATGTGTGTGAATCAGGCCTTATGCCACGCACAGACGATCGGACATTCCGACATCAAAACCATGGATTTTTATTTTTCGACAAATTGTTCGCTCAAACTTGTGTTGCATACACACAGTCACATAAATGTTGTGGGAGTTTGCGAACGTCAAGAACGTTGGGACGTAAAACACTACGAGAAAAATGAAGTTCAATGATACCGAGCATGCGTAGAATTTTTGTGTGTTGAATTGTGTACCCACGGTCGGACTTACCGACAAGAACTTTTGCTGTCGGAAAATTTGAGAACAAGCTCTCAAACATTTGTTGTCAGAATGTCAGACAGCAAATGTCCGATGGAGCGTACACACGGTCGAATTTTCTGACAACAAGCTCACATTGAACATTTGTTGTCGGAATGTCCGATCGTGTGTACGCAGCATTAGAGGGAGTTGTACTCTGCTGGGCTGCTCAAATACTTTCAGCCTGTGAGAAGAAGTGAGTTAACCCTCCTAGCGGTATTCCCGAGCGTGACTCGGGGTGGATTTTCAATGTAAAAATCGGTAACCCCGAGTCACGCTCGGGGTAGATGTGCAGAGCCTGCAGCGCGCGCTGGCTTACCTTTTATCCAGGCAGGGTACTGTACTTACCTTGTCCCTGGATCCAGCGATGCATCCCCGCTGTGTGAGCGAGTGGCGTCCTCGCTCGACTCACACAGTGCCTCCAATCTCCGTTCCCTGCGACGTAACGGCGCACGGGGTCGGAGACCGGCGCCAAATTAAAAAAAGTAAACAAACACATTACATACAGTATACTGTAATCTTATAGATTACAGTACTGTATGTAAAAAATACACACCCCCCCTGTCCCTAGTGGTCTGCCCAGTGCCCTACATGTACTTTTATATAATAAAAAACATTTTTTTTGTGCCTGCAAACTGTAGATTGTCCATAGCAACCAAAAGTGCCCCTGTATGTCAAAAGTGATTTTAGAGCAGCTGGAAAACAGCGATAATAAATTATAATCACTTGCAGAATTGAGCGATAGCGATTTGTGGAGAAATTCGTCAAAAAAAATAAAAAGTAATGACAGCGACAATTCTGCAACTAAGCAAATTTGTGTTTTTGATTTGATTACATTATTAAATAATTTTTATTATAATTACATTATTATTTTTTATAATTATTTATAGTTATTATATTATAATTTTATGATTTTGTGTTTCAAACTTTATCATACCCGGGATGTCTACTAGACTCTTGTTTGGACAAATTTAAGTGAGTTATTCCTAAGAATTGCAGGCCTACAGTATAAAACGCCAAATTTCCATGCAAAAAATTGTACCGCTTTGGTACGTAATTCCAGACAGAACCATACCGCCAGGGATCATTTTTTGGATCAGCAGGGGAAAAAAATATCCACATCAAACCCCCCCCCCCCCCCACTGTAATATCAACATCTCCCTCCCCCACTGTAATATCCACATCCCCCCCACTGCAGTGGCGTCACTCGGTGCAAAAAAAATTATAAAAATGGTGCCCCCCCCCCCACTATGGTCCTGGTCCCCCCTCATTACAGACACCCCACAGCAGTGCAGGCCTCAGGCGGCAACCCCCCACAGCAGTGCAGGCCTCAGGCGGCAACCCCCCACAGCAGTGCAGGCCTCAGGCGGCAACCCCCCACAGCAGTGCAGGCCTCAGGCGGCAACCCCCCACAGCAGTGCAGGCCTCAGGCGGCAACCCCCCACAGCAGTGCAGGCCTCAGGCGGCAACCCCCCACAGCAGTGCAGGCCTCAGGCAGCGGTGTGTTTCCCTCAAGCGCGGGCTCCTCCTCCTCTGTGGGTGTAAACAGAGAGGAGGGCTGCCGCTGGGTGTACCAAGATGGCATAGCGTGCCAATCCGAAGGGGGTGACCCGTTCGGATCATCAGTGATCCGTTGCACCACTACTGGCCAGTAACCCATCTCCTTTATTAGAGTGCCACCTTTCTGGATGAAGGAGCCCAGGGAACACCTGTAAACAGTATCATTGTCAGTTTTTGGGAGGGTGATTAGACGTATTAGCAGATTTTGATAAAACTAAACTAAAAATTTAAGCCAAACTCCAGTTCATTCTGCAGTTGCAGTTTTTTTTCCCTTTTGAAACTTTTGTTTTACATAAATAAAAGCCGATAATTATAAGCACCCCTGTCAGTAGAAAATGACTTATTTAAACAAGCACAACTGCTACATTTGCAGGACAACTTGTTCTGTTACAAAAACACACACACCAAAGACCCCTTTCACACACACCAAAGACCCCTTTCACAAGGAGTGGATTCCGTTCTACTCGACTCACAGATCTCCTGCTGATCGGAGCAGAGCGGGCGGATGACAGGTCCGTGTCTGCTCAGATTCTGCAGAGCAGACACGGACTGAGCCGCTCTGATCTATGGGCGGCGGGGAGCAAATGGATTCTGTTGTCCACTAACGCCTGACTACCCTGTCCGCTTGAAAATTTGAAAGGCAGATTCGATCCGATCACCTGTGTGAAAGGGGCCTTGCTGGCTTGATCACTAGATGAAAATAAAAAGAGACAGGGTTTTCATTGGACCAGTATATGCTTTTCCCTCTGCTGCGATCCAGTGTGCCTGCATCTTGGGCCCTAGTTATTCAGCCCTTATGATCTGGTGCTTTATAAGGACCTATGGGCCCAGCTGACAGCCAATACCTATTAAAGTCATTTGATCGTTATGCTCACTGAACTACACACCTCCTCCGTGGGTGAACATTTGTCAAGATATTACTCATTTCAATAAAAAAGAAAAAATGATTGTACCAGGAAATAAAAGAAAGAAAGCCACATCCGGGTATACAGATCTCTCTGTATGTTATATATAGGGGGGGGGGGGCTGTAGGAGCTTTCCCCAGTTTAGCCAATAATTGGGTTTATTACAGATAATCTCATGATAAGCAATCTGCACACAATTATAGATCAATAGTGATATATCTGTCTATACATACAGGAGACAACACCCCCCCCCCCCCCCATATAGGAGGAGGACTCATTACCAGCTCTGTACACAGTACAATCAGCCTGCATACATAACACTATAATATAATAACACACAGGATTGTATAAACACAGCACAGATCTGACATCATTGTTAAACAAATTGAAATGTACATCACATAGAGTGTAGTGTTATTATGGGGGGGGGGGGGGGGGGGGGGGGCACAGCAACACACAACATCATTCACACATATCACATCACAGATAGGCCTACCCCCCCCCTACCCCCCCCCCCCCCCCCCCCCCCCACCTCCAGCCCCTACGGCCCCCTATACCCCCAGAACCCCCCCCCCCCCCCCACCCCCCCCCCCCCCCCCCCCCCCCCCCGGGGGGGGAGGGCAGACCCCCCCCCACCCCCTAGAGGGCAGACACCACCCTCCCGCTCTTATACAGGACACCCCCCCCCCCCCATACCCCTATAGGAGGGCAGACCCCCCCCCCATACCCCCCTAGAGGGCAGACACCACCCTCCCGCTCTTATACAAGGCAGACACCCACCCCCCCCATACCCCTATAGAGTGCAGACACCACCCTCCCGCTCTTATACAAGGCAGACACCCCCCTCCCCTCATCCTCCAGTAGGTGGTTGTGAAGGACTTACCTGCGGTCGGTTGTTGTACTTTATATCGGAAGAATCGGAGCCCCTCATGGTGACTTCTAGGGGTGGAAGGAGCCCTGCTGTGGCCCTAACAATCCGGGGCCCCTGATGTCCCTCCGGGCTTAGGAAACTCCGGGATACAAAGAGGGGCAAGGGGTCCTCCTCTGTGTGTGGCCCCTGAGAGCCCTCCTGACCACCTGTATGTGGCCCCTAAGAGTCCTCTGCTCTGTGGCCCCTAAGAGTCCCCTTGTGTCCTCTACACTGTGGCCCCTGAGAGTCCTCCTGTGAAGTTCTGTGCCTCTTCCTGTCCTCAGTGTCAGGTAGTCTCTCTAGGTGTGGTCACTTCACACGAGATCTCCGGGATCCTCCCCGACCAGGTGAGCGCAAACCGAAACCCGGACACACCCCCTGTGACGTCACCACTCTCTACTGATACCGTAAAACTCCCCCGTCCCTCTACACCGGACTTCCAAATCCCCGGATCACAGCCATCTATGGACTATAGTCATCCCCATCCCTGTACACCAGTCATCTCCATCCCCGGATCACAGCCATCCCCGGACTATAGTCATCCCCATCCCTGTACTGTACACCAGTCATCCCCATCCCTGTATACCAGTCATCCCTGTACACCAGTCATCTCCATCCCCGGATCACAGCCATCTATGGACTATAGTCATCCCCATCCCTGTACTGTACACCAGTCATCCCCATCCCTGTACACCAGTCATCCCCATCCCTGTACACCAGTCATCCCCATCCCTGTACACCAGTCATCCTCATCCCTGTACACCAGTCATCTCCATCCCCGGATCACAGCCATCTATGGACTATAGTCATCCCCATCCCTGTACACCAGTCATCCCCATCCCTGTACACCAGTCATCTCCATCCCCGGATCACAGCCATCTATGGACTATAGTCATCCCCATCCCTGTACACCAGTCATCCCCATCCCTGTACACCAGTCATCCTCATCCCTGTACACCAGTCATCCCCATCCCTGTACACCAGTCATCCCCATCCCTGTACACCAGTCATCCCCATCCCTGTACACCAGTCATCCTCATCCCTGTACACCAGTCATCCCCATCCCCGGATCACAGCCATTCCCGGACTATAGTCATCCCCATCCCTCTCCACCGGACATCTAAATCCCCGGATCACAGCCATCTATGGACTACAGTCATCCCCATCCCTGTACACCAGTCATCTCCATCCCCGGATCACAGCCATCTATGGACTATAGTCATCCCCATCCCTCTCCACCGGACATCTCCATCCCCAGATCACAGCCATCTATGGACTATAGTCATCCCCATCCCTGTACACCAGTCATCCCCATCCCTGTACACCAGTCATCCCCATCCCTGTACACCAGTCATCCTCATCCCTGTACACCAGTCATCCTCATCCCTGTACACCAGTCATCCTCATCCCTGTACACCAGTCATCCCCATCCCTGTACACCAGTCATCCCCATCCCTGTACACCAGTCATCCCCATCCCTGTACACCAGTCATCCTCATCCCTGTACACCAGTCATCCTCATCCCTGTACATCAGTCATCCCCATCCCTGTACACCAGTCATCCTCATCCCTGTACACCAGTCATCCTCATCCCTGTACACCAGTCATCCTCATCCCTGTACACCAGTCATCCTCATCCCTGTACACCAGTCATCCCCATCCCTGTACACCAGTCATCCTCATCCCTGTACACCAGTCATCCCCATCCCTGTACACCAGTCATCCCCATCCCTGTACACCAGTCATCCCCATCCCTGTACACCAGTCATCCTCATCCCTGTACACCAGTCATCCTCATCCCTGTACACCAGTCATCCTCATCCCTGTACACCAGTCATCCCCATCCCTGTACACCAGTCATCCCCATCCCTGTACACCAGTCATCCCCATCCCTGTACACCAGTCATCCCCATCCCTGTACAAATCATCTTTTTACAACTGTCATTCTCATTCCTTGGTTCGGATTTCACTCTGAATGCTGAATGCTCTGAATACCACCCCCCCCCCCCCCCCCATCTATAATATTTGGTCATCTTTGAATATTTGGAAAAGTAAAGGTGATAAAAAGCAATTGTGGATTTCACCTATTAATTCCTTATCACTGGCACGTTTTTACTGGAGGTGGGTTATTCCTGGAATATTTTGTGTCACCCCAGAAGGGTGTTGTGGGTGAAGTGTCTGTGTACAGAGGGGTGAACCCCCATTTATGGTAGGGGCAGCTCACTGTTGGAGAATCCAAGAAGTCAGTCCAAGAGCTTTCAAGACCCATGTCTGCTGTGAACTGTAGTGCATTTCTGAAAAACGCATAGATGTGAATCAGATGGGTTTTACTTCCTTTTTTTCCCTGCAAAGTAAAAGCATAATGAGCTAGTATGCATCACATACTAGCCCATCATGTGGCACTTACCTGCAAACGAAGCCCGCACTGTCCCTGCTGGTGGCCGCATCCATCTTCGCCCCTCTTCATTCCGGGGCCACGAACTCCGGCTCTGTGACTGGCCAGAGCCGCATGACATCACCCTTGCGCATGCATGCGAGAGCCGTCAGTCACAGAAGAAACAGCAGGGAGGTCCACTTCTTCACAGCGAATGCGCTGATGACATCATCGGCGCACTACAAGGTAAATATCTTCTAAACGGCGCACGTTTAGGAGATATTTCTACTATCTATAGGTAACCCTTAGGCCGAGTTCACACCTATGCGAATTGAATGTGCGTTTCTCCGCATTCAATTCGCATAGCAGGAGAATGTGACTGGCTCTCTATGGAGCCGTTTCACATATCTCCGCAGCAGGTCCGGTGAGGTGTGCCGGAAAAAGCGTGCCTTTTTTGGTGCGTTTCAGGTTCCATTTCAGCCCAAAATAGGCTATGTGAGTGAGTGAGTGAAAAACGTATATAGCGCGGCACATGCAAACTTAATCACCTCTGGGCGCTTGTTGTTCCTGTCTCCTTTGATATCAAAAGAGATGAGTCTTGAACTTTCTTCCGAAGGCTAGGTGGTTTTCCTCCAACCCGAATGCTGGTTGGTAAAGCGTTCCATAGTCTGGGACCTTGGAGCGCAAATCTTCTTTCTCCTTTGGACTTGTATTTGGTTTTGGGTATCTGGAGTAGATTTTGGTCGGTGGATCGCAGAACACGATTGGAATTGTGAGCTTTTATATTTTTGCATAAATAATGGGGAGCATTCCCATGGATACATCTATGCGTTAGACAGAGTGCTTTAAAAGTGATTCTGTCTTTTACTGGCAACCAGTGAAGGGCTCTCAGTGAAGGTGAGATTGATTCCCAGGGTTTTTTCCCAGTCACAAGTCTGGCGGCCGTATTTTGAACGACTTGCAGATGAGAGATTTGGTACTTAGGGAGTCCGAGGTAAAGGGCATTTGCATAGTCCAGTCTGGAGTTCACAATTGTTCCCACCACGACTGCTATGTCTTCTTTAGGAATAAATGGAATAAGTCTGCGTAGTAGGCGCAGCAGATGGTGAGATCCGCTGACTACTGCCCCTATTTGTGCATCCATTGTCATGTAGGAGTCGAAGATGACCCCAAGACTTTTGACTTTGGCGCTAGGGGTGATGATTTTGCCCAGAATGGGCGGGGGGGTCCAGGTTGTTGCAGGTTGATTCATACGCTTGGCGTGAAACAGGAGAAGTTCTGTTTTCGCTCCGTTAAGTTTAAGATAACTCTTTGTCATCCAGTCCTCTATCAAAGAGAGACATGTCTCTAGATTGAGGTGGTGATCCTTCTTATTGCAAATGTGAAAATACAGTTGCGTGTCGTCTGCATATGAGTGATAAAGTAGTTTTTGACTACTGATGATTTCAAAGAGAGGGTGAAGATAGATGTTAAACAGAACCGGTGACAGAGGCGATCCTTGAGGGACTCCGCATGACACCGTGCGTTTTTCAGAAGTAAAAGGTCCCAATTTCACTATTTGAGATCGGTTTTCCAGAAAAGAGGAGAACCAAGATAGATCACATTCCGCGACTCTGGCTACTTCACCTAGCCAAGTCAGTAATAGTTTGTGGTCTACAGTGTCGAAAGCTGCGCTTAGGTCCAACAGAACTAGAAGAGAAGACTCTCCTTCGTCTGCGGCCTCGAGAACATTGTCCCATATTTTGAGCAATGCTGTTTCTGTCCCATGCCCGGGACGGAAACCCGATTGAAATGGATCGAGTAGTTTGTGGGTATCTAGATGCTGTTGCAGCTGTTGTACCACTACTTTCTTCATTACCTTGGAGAGGACGTTTAGGCCTGTTATGGGGCGACAGTGAGTTGGGTCTTTGAGGTCCAGGGTAGGTTTCTTCAAGATGGGTTTAATTATGCCCTGTTTCAACTGGGAGGGCACTAAACCTTCCTTGAAGGACTGGTTTATAAGCTGCGTGATAGGAGGTGCTAGGATATCGGCACATTCCTTCAGCAGTTTGGTGGTGATGATATCTTTAGGCGCTGTGCTATTTCGCAGAGTACCTATGATATATTTGGCGGCATCGGTGGAGATGGGTTTAAGGGTGAACTTTGTGTGGCGGAAATACACTGCACATCACCCTAAACACACCCTCCCCACCGTGAAACATGGTGGTGGCAGCATCATGTTGTAGGGATGTTTTCTTCAGCAGGGACAAGGAAGCTGGTCAGAGTTGATGGGAAGATGGATGGAGACAAATACAGGGCATTTGGAGAAGAAAACCTGTTAGAATTTGCAAAAGACTTAAGACTGGGGTGGAGGTTCATCTTCCAGCAGGACAACAACCCTAAACATACAGCCAGAGCTACAATTGAATGGTTTACATCAAAGTATATTCATGTGTTAGAATGGCCAAGTCCAAGTCCAGACCTAAATCCAATTGAGACTCTGTGATAAGACTTGAAAATTGCTGTTCACAGACGCTCTCCATCCAATCTGACAGAGCTTGGGTTATTTTACAAAGAAGAATGGGCAAAAATGTCACTCTCTAGATTTGCAAAGCTGGTAGAGACATCTCCAAAAAGACTTGCAGCTGTAATTGCAGTGAAAGGTGGTTCTACAAAGTACTGACTCAGGGGGGCGCCATACAAATGCACCCCCCACAATTTTCACATATTTATTCATAAAAAAAATTAAAAACCGTCTATCAATTTCCTTCCACTTCACAATTATGCTCCACTTTGTGTTGGTCTATCACATAAAATCCCAATAAAATACATTTACGTTTTTGGTTGTAACTTCAAGGGGTATGAATACTTTTTTTTAAGGCACTGTAAATGTGAATTGGATGTTTTTTGAACCGCATCCAATTCGCATTACATGCCGGCCGTCTTCTCTATGGAGCCGGTTCACATATCTGCGGGCCAGCCGCGGAGTCCTGTGCATTTTTCAGCCTGCGGTTTTTCAAGTATAAATTCACACCTGAACCGGTGAACAAATTTGCATCGGACTCCTTTTAGAAATCGCACTGAAATCGCAGCCAGACATGTGTGAACCAAGCATTGAGCATTAATAAAATCGCTGTTTCCTGCCAAATGGAATATAAAACTATTTTTTATTATTATTGCTTTAGTACACGTACCCCAGGGCAGTGCCCACCCCCCATGCCATTTTTTGACAATCATTTACCTATTAGCCTAGAAAATGGGAAACATTCAAACCGATCTCTGGTACCCTTGACTCACTCCTGGTGAAAACCCCCTCCCTTCATTTCCTGTTGTGGCTCCAGGACAGGAAATAAAGGGAAATCTTCCCAGCAAGAAAAATACAATCTGCGAGAAATCGCAGAAAGACTCCGTAATCAAAGTGTCACACATATATAAATGACTGCTGTGATTGCTCCATCCTCAATCATAACCGGACGTGCCGCCTCCCCCGCTTCTCATTTTATGGTGGAAATTTACTGCAGTTTCTTTGAATTATAGAAGACAAATGTTTTCACTTTTCTGCATTCCACAAAGGAATGAAAGGAGGGCAGAGTGGTTGAGAAAGGAAACCTATAGAGCAGAAGTATGGAGGCGACCATCACTGCCCTCTTCTAAAAATACATGATCCTTCTCACCAGCGACTTCAGTACTGGGCAGGGGCAGACTGACAACTCATAGGGCCCCCGGGCAATAGGAGATTATGGGGCCCCCGGGCAATAGGAGATTATGGGGCCCCTGGGTTATATGAGATTATGGGGTCCCTGGGCAAAATAAAAATATGGGGTCCCAGGGCAATAGAAGATTATGGGGCCCCTGGGCAATAGAAGATTATGGGGCCCCTGGGCAATAGGAGATTATGGGGCCCCCAGGAAATAGAAGATTATGGGGTCCCAGGGCAATAGAAGATTATGGCCCCCCTGGGCAATAGAAGATTATGGCCCCCCTGGGAAATAGAAGATTATGGGGCCCCTGGGCAATAGAAGATTATGGGGCCCCTGGGCAATAGAAGATTATGGGGCCCCTGGGCAATAGGAGATTATGGGGCCCCCGGGAAATAGAAGATTATGGGGTCCCAGGGCAATAGAAGATTATGGGGCCCCTGGGCAATAGAAGATTATGGGGCCCCTGGGCAATAGAAGATTATGGGGCCCCAGGGCAATAGGAGATTTTGGGGCCCCCCGGGAAATAGAAGAATAGGCAATAGGAGATTATGGGACCACACAGTACACACACACACACAGGGCCGATCCGCCCTATAGGCTCACTATGCAAGTTGCTTAGGGCCCCGCAAATTACTAGAGGCCCCACCTGGTGAGAAGTAAATTTCGGCCCCTCACCCCGCTTCTCAACTCGCTGGCTGCATGAGAGAAGAGAACACGCTCTCAACTTTATTATTAAATGTGACATGTCACTGTCGGCAATGCGCCCCCCCCCCCCCCTGCTTCTCAACCTAGGGCCTCAGGGAGGTCAGGATCGGCACTGCACACACACATACACATACAGTATACATACACAGTATACACAAACAGAAACACAATATACACACATACAGTAAACACACAGACACACAATATACACATACAGTATACATCCACAGTATACAGACACACAATATACACACACACATACAGTATACATACGAAGTATACACAAACAGACAAACACTATACACACATACAGTAAACACACAGACACACAATATACACATACAGTATACATCCACAGTATACAGACACACAATATACACACACACATACAGTATACATCCACAGTATACAGACACACAATATACACACACACATACAGTATACATACGAAGTATACACAAACAGACAAACACTATACACACATACAGTATACACACAATATACACATACAGTATACATCCATATTATACAGACACACAATATACACATACAGTATACACACAGACACACAATATACACATACAGTATACACACACAGTATACAGACACACAATATACACACACACATACAGTATACATACACGGTACACACACAGACACACAATATACACAGACACACAGTATACATACACAGTATACACATACACACAGAATAGGTACTGGAGAGGCGGGGCAGCTATAATCTTGTGATTTTTTTTTAAAAACACAGGTATTTACATACTTTCCCTGGTTATACTGAGGCTGGCAACCCTGATGGGGTCCCCTAATGGCATGGGGCCCTCGGGCAGTGCCCGAATAGTCAGTCCGCCCCTGGTACTGGGGTCACAGGCTGGAGCTGGCATGCAGATTGGTTTCCTAATTTGCATTCAAGACAACTTTTTTTCTTGGAAAATGTTTAAGAGTCCATTTACACGCACTAAGGCATAGCATCTCGGACACACGTGTTGTGATGCACATGATAACGCACCACCGTGATGCCCCGTGTAGGAAAAAAACTGTGTATGTCCAATTTTTGGTTTATTCTGATGCAGTGGCAGTCTAGTCATTTCAACCTTACGTGTTGTAAACATTTACATATACCCAGTAGAGTAACTCAGGTGATACACAGAGATTAAAAAAATCCTCCTCCAAAGTTGTACCTATTTATCCGCGGTCTTCTTTTCTGTACATCCATTCAAAGTTCAGAACTCATAAAGCTTGTTTGAGATGTCAGACAAAGGGGGCGGGGGGGGGGGGGGGTTGAAGTTACCCACTGCAGAGCTCAGTGAGGAGAGCTCTGAGAGCTTCACACAGGGACAGAGCTGAGGGGGGGCACCAATGGAATCACTACAGCTAGGCGCATTGCTGTGCTGTGAGTGTTTGCTCCCGCAGCATCTCTGCCCGCCGACTGACGCCTATCACACTAGTGCAACAGAGCCGAGAAAGCTTCCACTAGGCTCCTCCTCAGTCTTATGACTAACCACGTGTGGAGCATGGGAGGAGAACATATCTTTCCCCACATCGAGCCGCACTGTATCTGAGGTCTGTGTTGGAAGAGGAAGTTTGGGGGGGGGGGGTGGGAGAAATGTATAGTGGTATTTGTACAACTAGAAGGATTGGGGGGTCGGGGGATTGTGATGGCAGGAGAGGAGGATTTACACTGGATGAGGGGGATAGGGGTGGCTTGTGCTAGGATTGGGATGTTAGTCCTGTCAAGGATGGAGATATGGGGGTGGGAGGGGAACTCTGTACTGGGGGATAGAGGAGATTTTGGGGGGAAAGGTGTGAGTAATTTTTGGTTTAAAGTGAGAGCTGCAACCCTGAACCCTGACCTTTGTACATAGCATGCTCCTGAACCCTGCATTATGTGCATAGCGTGCTCCTGAACCCTGCACTCTGTGCATAGCGCACTCCTGAACTCTGTATGTAGCGCACTCTTACACTCAAAGCGTTGTACACAGCACACTCCTGATCCCTGCACTCTGTACATAATGCATGCCTGAACTCTGCATGTTGTATGTAGTGCACCCCTGAGATCTGCACCCTGTACATAGCACACTACTGAACTCTGCACCCTGTCACAGCACACTCCTAAACCCTGCACCCTGTGCATAGCGCCTTTCTGTACTCTGTACATAGCGTACTCCTGAACCCTGCACTCTGTACGTAGCATACTGCTTAACCCTGCACTCTGTACGTAGCATACTGCTGAACCATGCACTCTGTACATAGCATACTGCTGAACCATGTACTCTGTACGTAGCATACTGCTGAACCCTGCACTCTGTGTATGTAGTGCACTCCTGAAATCTGTCTCCTGTACATAGCTTAATCCTAAATCCTGCATGTAGTGCATTCCTGAACCCCGCATCTTGTACGTAGCATACTCCTGAACCCTGCACTCTGTACGTAGCGCACTCCAGAACTCTGCCTTCTGTACATAGCACACTCCTTGAAGTTTGACAATTTGGCCACACTGACCATTTTGCTGCAGTATGCTCTCCTGCACTCTGTACGTAGCATACTGCTGAACCCTGCACTCTGTACGTAGTGCACTCCAGAACTTTGCCTTCTGTACTCCTTGAAGTTTGACAATTTGCTGCGGTACGCTTTCCCGCCCAGGGAAAAGGGGAGAATGTGGTTGAGTTCCTGCACCTATTGCCTGAGAGAAAAGCCATGTGTATATATATATATATATATATATATATATATATATATATATATATATACATATACATACACACACACGTATGTGGGTGTATTTGAACTTTGGGGTGCAAACCCAAATGCAATTGGCTACGCAAACCTTTGTGGACCAATATCACTGGGCCAGAATGTGAGGGGAAATTTTTTATAACTGGGGTTGTCACAGGAACCAGGAAGTGGAGGGAAATCTAGCAATAGGGACACCTGTGTTAGGGACAACTAAGAGGATATTTACTTCCTGATGTATCTCCAGGACAGGAAGTAAAGGGAAATCTCCCCAATGTGACACAGATAGCAAAAGGAAACCTGGTAAGGGTTTTATCTATTCACTACTCCATTTACGGTAAAAGAAAAGAAGGGCCCTAAATATAGTTTGAGGCCAGAGGCAGCCAACTATCGTTTTCAGAGGGAAGTCAGGGGTGTCAGACTTTCTGTGGGACAGAAAAGAGGAAGTCTGGGCATTCTTTGTGCTGCACAGATATGAAGGACTGTCATGAAATGATTTAGTGATTATGGTGGAGCAAGTACCCAAACCCCAGGGCACTTTGTTATTGGTGAAAGTTTTAAAGCTTTTTTTTTTTTTTTGAAAAGCCTATGGCGTGTGAAACACACTCAAAAAACTCCACCCGGTGCAGAAAAAATGTGCACACACATAAAGAGTGTTCACAAAAACGTGCAGACGGGTGCAACATCAAGTGGTCCTCCTGTGCAGAAGGGACTCAAACCCTGATCCCCCGGGGCGTTAGGCTCCAGACGGGGACTGAGGTACTGTGGTCCGAGCAACCGAAGCCGACACGGACCCAACTTCCTTGGAGGGACTGCCGAAACAGAACCCTCCAAGTACTAGGTGGGACTCCCCCGAAGGGAGACCCCATGACAGCGGGCGAACTAAGCCAGAAGGCCATGTCCACCCACTCCCAAGACGTTCAGGGCTGGTCCGAGGACCGGCACCCTACTAATCACACAGTGAACAAAACGTGCACAAACAAAAAAAGACAAAAACGTGACAAACATAGGCAATAAATTAAATAAAGTGGGGGAAAGGGATAGTGGAGAGGAGAGGAGAGTGAAAGAAGTGGTCATTGTGTTCAGCAATGACCAGGCTCTCCGGCCAGGAATAAAAAATTCCTCCGGTCCTGGCCCAAAGGCCCAGCCCAGGAGGCAGGTGCTAAAAAAGCGTGTAGCTGGTGCAGTGACCGTGGTGTCTTTAAATCAAAGTGACCCACACTCACAGTGATTCTCAGACACCCCTGGACTGCCACTCCAGGGGCACATGCACCATAGGCTTTTTTGTTCCAAATCTAACCCCCCGACCGGCCAGTGCAGCCCTCCACCCCTGCCAGATAGAGAGCCCTTCAAGGTTTTCTTGGGGGAAAGCTGCCCCCTTTTAGCAGCCTCCACCAATACTAACCCTTCCAGACTCCCTGTCAACCCAGCAGGATTTGCATGGACCTACCCCGTCTCATCCCAGGGCAGTTCCAGCTCCTCCTACCAGATCTCTGACAGGGACAGCACTTACACCAGCCAGCCAGAAGGCCAGACTAGAACCCGGCAAAAAGACCAGACCAGGCACAGCCACCCATCCTTACCAGAAGCACCCTTCCAGGTGGCTCAGACGCAACCATTGGCCGGCCCCCAGTATCTGTCAGGCAGCACGGCGTAGTCCCTGCTGAAACCACCCTTCCAGGTGCAATGACGTTATTGGATTGCATCCACCCTCCACATATAGGAGGTGCTTCAGCGCTCCTCTAACAACTGATGAGAACGGATACCACACCCGATCTTAGCCAAAAGGCCGAGTAGTAGCAGGGAAAACACCACGATCAGCCCTTCGGTCTCCCACAGGCTCCTCTCCTGTACTGATTTTGCTTACTCTGATTTCACTGCACACTGTGAGCTTTGTGAGATGAAGCAAATCAGACAGAGCCCACTTAACTTCCTGGCCTAAGACCGTCCAGCTTCATCTAGCCCTTTCCTCCCCAGCCTGACTGTCACCGGCCCACCCCTTTCATTCAGTGAATACCATTTTTTTTTTTAAATCATGGGGGCTCAGCTTCACATGTGGGCAATTACATGCAAATATAGCCTGCCTAGGGACGCCCACTCCTCCAGACTGACATCCACCCATCCAGGCTTTTTGATATTTACATAACTCCTCCCAAGAGCCGGCCCACTGCTTGCACCAGGGCTGAGGGCTCTTGAGAGGAGTACTGAGGATGGGTGCTGTGATGTTAGAATATATGTACAGCACCCTGCCAGCCCCTCCCACCAGCCATGATCTGTCTGTGTTGCATCAGATTAGGTGACCAGTCAGATTTGGTAACTAAAGTGACGTTACCAACAAAATCTGATTACTGCACATGCGCAATGCGTTCCAGCATGGCCACAATGCATTCCAATAGGTTTCCTAATGTGACAGAACACAAAGGTGGCACCGGACATCTTGTTACACCCAGGCAACGCTTGAATATCACACTTATTTTAGCAGTAAATGGAGTTTACATATAGTCAAATACAGTATATCAACGCGACGGACTGAGGGTGTCCAAAAATGTATGTCCTCTGGTCCTTATGACTATCACTTTGGCGGTAAGCAGTGCGGGGTGTACCAAGATGGCCGTCGGCACTTTCTGACTGCAGCCTTGCCGCTGGGTTTTCAAATTTAACATAAAAACACTGTCACAGATAGGCATGTGCAAAAGTGAAAAATTCGTTTCGTTTCGTTTCGTTTCAATTCGTCATTTAATAAATTTCGTTAAGTTAGGTTCGTTACATGTGTTGAATTCGTTTTCGGAATTCGTTCGTTTTCGACCGAATTTCGAAAAATACGGTCGAAATCGAAAATATTTCGACCGTTTTTCGAATTCGTTCGTTTTCGACCGAATTTCGAAAAAATCGGTCGAAATCGAAAATATTTCAACCAGATTAGAAAACAAATAGTCTCTTTTCTAATAGAATTTTTTTCGAATTAAATTCGAATTTTTTTTTTTTTTTTTTCGAATTCCGATCGAATTTAGTCCGCGGGTATTCGATTCGGAATTCGAAAAAAAAAATTCGATTTCGACTTTTTTTTTTCGAAATTCGGTCGAAAATGAACGAATTCGGAAAACGGTCGAAATTTTTCGTTATTATAGCAATTCGGAAATTCGTATGCATCCGAATGTCCGAATAATGGAAAATTCGTCCGAATTTCGATTCGGAACGAAACGAAATGCACATGCCTAGTCACAGATTTACAATACTGTATAAGACTACACTGCTAAAACAAGTGTGACATTCCAGACTTGCCTCGGTGAAACAAGATGGCCGCTGCTGCCTTTGTGTTCTGTCACAATAGGAAACCTCTTGGAACACATAGCGGGCATGCCGGAACGCATTGCGCATGCGCAGTAAGCAATTTTTTCTGGCAATGTCGCTTCCATTACCAGATCTGAAGTGTCGCCTAATCTGACGGAACACCTGCATTACATAGAGAAGCACAGAGGCCCAGGTTTAAAGGTATGTGGTAAAAACAGAAGCAAAAAGCTCATATTAAACAAATTAATCTTCAAGTGTAAATAAATTGTTAAAGTTGTGTGAGCTCCACCCATGTTTACACTCCACACCGCTATGAACTTTGTTCCTTCTCTGCACAATGGCAGGAGGGTGACAACAGGTCAGGACGCTCATACGGGAATGCTCAATTCTGGAACATAATTTAGAAAGGCAAATGTACACTCTTGAGGGCTGCTGAGTGTTGTAGTCCATCTGTCACCCTGCCCAGCCAAGCACACGGTTTGCACAAAGCAGCGGCCAGAGGTGTACACGTACTGCAGCTGTAATTAATCGCTTTGTGCCTGCGCAGGAATTAAACCTCCTGTCGCTTTCAGAGGGCAATGCAGCTTTTAGGGGGTTAAAATTAGGGTTGTCCCGAAACCGATACTAGTATCGGTATCGGGACCGATACTGAGCATTTGCACGAGTACTTGTACTCATGCAAATGCTCCCGATGCCAGACCCGATACTTTTTTTTTTTTTTTAGAGAGAGAGAGCGGGTGGCGAGGAGGAGGAGAGCGGAGAAGAGCAGTCCTCAGAGAGAAAGCCAAGCCCCTCCCCCTTGTCCGGCACTTTGATAGACAGATTACCCGTCCCAGGATTGGATGGGTGATCTGTCTATCAAAGTGCCAGACAAGGGGGAGGGGCTGTATATAACGCGGCGGGGGAACACACAGCTATTCAAATGAAAGCTGTATTGTTCCCCGCGCTGATCAACTAGACAGCGGCGGCGGCGGGGGGGAGGGCGGGCTTGGCTTTTTCTTTGGGGACATGGCTGCATCTGTGGGGGACATGGCTGCATATATGGGGGACATGGCTGCATATGTGGGGGACATGGCTGCATCTGTGGGGCACATGGCTGCATCTGTGGGGCACATGGCTGCATATGTGGTGACATGGATGCATATGTTGGGGGACATGGCTGCATAAATGGGGACATGGCTGCATATGTGGGGGACATGGCTGCATATGTGGGGGGACATGGCTGCATATAAATGGGGGGACATGGCTGCATATGTGGGGGGACATGGCTGCATCTGTGGGGACATTGCTGCATATGTGGGGGGACATGGCTGCATATGTGGGGGGACATGGCTGCATATGTGGGGGGACATGGCTGCAATATGTGGGGGGACATGGCTGCAATATGTGGGGAGACATGGCTGCATATGTGGGGGACATGGCTGCATATGTGGGGGGACATGGCTGCATATGTGGGGGACATGGCTGCAATATGTGGGGAGACATGGCTGCATATGTGGGGGACATGACTGCATTTGGGAACACATTTACACTGTCACATCAGTTCTCCTGCTGTCCAGGATTGAGTCTGAAAGAGTGACTCCTCCCCAGGGCTAGAACTTACTCCAGTAGTAATCGGCGTGCGTCCTAACAGTAGGACGTACGGCTCCTGGAGCCAGACAGGCACGGCTTTCCTCCCACTGCCTCAGCCTCTGCTGTCTGATCTGTCAGATCCGCTCTGACCCTGAGCCGCCCCTGGATCCCTTGGTTCTCTTCTCTCCCACCGTGAGCCTCAAGGTAAGCCCCTGACATAGGGGCCATCTCCACCACCCCCTCCACCTCCTTGAGCACTGTTGGCGGCCATCCTTTTCAGGACAAGCTGCAACGGAACCACGGCCGCCTCACGGCTTCCCTCTCCTCCGTTTTCCTTCCTCACACCCTCACACTATCATCCCTGGCCAAGGCATCCCCCCATCGCCTCTCCACCACAATTCCCGCCGATTCTGGTGTTTTTTTGGAACAACCGCGCCGGCCTGTCAACAATCGCGGCAGCCGCGATCTCGGAAAGGCAGCGGCTTCACCTGCGGCCTGGTGCCGCGGCGCTTCCCACCCCCTGCACTCACCACCAACAGCCCGAACTGCCTGGCAAGTCCCCCCCCCCACCCCAGGAGAGTACCTGGTTCTGCTCCAGTCTCCCCCGGCTGCACCTAGCCACCCCCAGCTCACAGCCCCTAGCCCAGATCCTGCTAGCCGATCGGCAGCTATCTTGCTATACCTAGCCCCACTCTGCCCCTTCTCATCATTGAACTTGATCCAGGGCTTATCCGATCGGCTCTTAAAGGGGTCAGGAAGGAATTTTTTGCCCTGCCGGAGCATATTGGCTTAGCACTGCCAGGTTTTTTTTTGCCTTCCTCTGGACCAACTGAAGTTAGAGGATTCAGTTATCCTGGAACGTCCCCCCCCCCCCCTGGTGTCTGGCGACTATGGTTAATCTGCAATATTCTGCAGAAACCATTTGGGATCTGAGGCAATTTGCCGCAATACTGCCAGCCATCACCAAAAAAGCCCTAAGAACTGAACGACTATTGAGAGTCGATCAACGATCGACTATCAAGAATTGCAGCCGTATACCCCAGCCTAAGCACATATCATGTGCTTTGATCAACACAAGATCGGCAGTAAAACACCGACTAGAAATCCATGATTTCATTCTACAATACGATTTAGAATGCCTCTTTATTACAGAAAGCTGGCTCACAGCCGACAGTAACACCATTCTAGGAGAATTGGTGCCAGAAAACTATCGTATTATAACGGAAAACAGAATAGGGCAAAGAGGAGGAGGACTGGCGGTGATCCATAAGACACATCTTGGGATCACTAAACCAGTCCTTCAAAACCCTCTTCCATTCATGGAAACCCTTACTCTACAACTACAAGCAAACTCCCAGGAGACCGTCCAGATTTTACTCTGCTATAGGCCACCTGGCCCAAAATCGCAGTTTCTCCCATCACTGACGGACTTTATCTCCACTTACACCCTGAACAGCAAACACCTTTTGCTGCTCGGGGACCTCAACCTCTGGGCCAACTCCCCGCAAGACCCCGTCGCCAACGCCTGCATTGACCACCTGGAAGGATTAGGGCTACAACAACTAGTATGCGGGCCCACACATGCCTCAGGTCATACACTCGATCTTATTTTCAGACAAAATCTGGAAATAAAAATCATGGAAAATGAACCGTTGCCATGGACAGATCACCATGCAATTAAATTCATTATTTCTGAATTCCCCCCCTTAACAAAAACATCAAATCCAGTGACAACACACTGGACTAGATGTCAGAAGAAGCTCCACTCGGAACTCTTCAAAGCCACGTTAAAGGAAAACAAAATAACCATTCAGCCGCATCAAACGGCTGAAGAAACCCTGGATGCCATAAACACAGCCCTATTACAGTCAGCTGACTTAATAGCGCCGAAACGTAAAACCCACATCCGGAAAAATAACTCCAGCTGGTTCAACAACCAACTGACGTTATTGAAGCAAGAGCGCAGAAGAGCGGAAGTCGCCTGGAAAAGAAGCCCCTCAGATGAGAACCTCTCCATCTACAACAAGACAATAACAAGAAAATACCGCAAAGAAATTTTTACAGCCAAGAAAAACTACTTTTCTGAGGCTATCAACAGCGCCCTCAATCGCCCCCGCGAACTCTTCAAGCTGGTCACTCAGACCATGAATCCAGGATGTCTTGAAGCCCCCAATTCAGACACACAAGAATTTTGCGATGAATTATCGGATTACTTCATTAATAAAATCGAGGGAATCCGGCAAAGCATTCAGCAAAACAATTCCCCCCGTAGCCCCCCCCGCAATTATTTACACAACACCTGTAGTAACTCACCACAACCAGGTGAGTTCACGCTGGAACCCATCTCTATCCATGCCACTAAAAATATCATCGGTACTTTGCGTAACGGCACTGCGCCGAATGATATTATCCCCACCAAACTGCTGAAGGAATGCGCCGACATCCTGGCACCTCCTATCACGCAGCTTTTTAACCAATCTTTCAGGGAAGGCATAGTACCCTCCCTGTTGAAGGAGGGTATAATTCGACCCATCTTGAAGAAACCCACCCTGGACCCCAAGGACCCACTCCACCGCCGTCCCATAACAAGCCTAAATACACTCTCTAAAGTAATGGAAAAAGTAGTGGTACAACAGCTGCAACAGCATCTAGATACCCACAAGCTACTTGATCCATTTCAATGGGGATTCCGGCCCGGACACGGGACAGAAACTGCATTGCTCAAGATATGGGACAACGCTCTCGAGGCCGCAGACGAAGGAGAATCTTGTCTTCTGGTTCTGTTGGACCTAAGCGCAGCCTTCGACACTGTAGACCACAAGCTTTTATTGACTCGGCTAGCTGAAGTAGCCAGAGTCGCAGAAGGCGATTTATCTTGGTTCTCCTCTTTTTTGGAGAACCGATCGCAAATTGTGAAGTTGGGACCTTTCACTTCTGCGAAACACACATTATCGTGCGGAGTCCCTCAAGGATCCCCTCTGTCGCCGGTGTTATTCAACATCTATCTTCGTCCGCTTTTTGAAATCATCAGCAGCCAAAAACTGCTTTACCACTCATATACAGACGACACGCAACTGTATTTCTGCATTTGCAACAAAAAGGATCACCAACTCAATCTAGAAACATGCCTCTCTTTGATAGAGGACTGGATGACAAAGAGTTATCTTAAACTCAACGGAGCGAAAACGGAACTTCTCCTGTTTCACGCCAAGCAAAGGAATCAACCTGCAACAACCTGGACACCCCCGCCCATTCTGGGCCAAATCATCACCCCTAGCGCCAAAGTCAAAAGTCTCGGGGTAATTTTTGACTCCTATATGACAATGGACGCACAAATAGGGTCAGTAGTCAGCGGATCCCACCATCTGCTGCGCCTACTACGCAGACTTACTCCTTTCATCCCCAAAGAAGACTTAGCGGTCGTGGTGGGAGCAATTGTTAACTCCAGACTGGACTATGCAAATGCCCTTTACCTCGGACTCCCCAAGTACCAAATCGCTCGTCTGCAGGTCGTTCAAAACACGGCCGCTCGACTTGTGACTGGGAAAAAACCCTGGGAATCAATCTCACTTTCACTGAGATCCCTTCACTGGCTACCAGTAAAAGACAGAATCACTTTTAAAGCACTCTGTCTAACGCATAGATGTATCCATGGGAATGCTCCCCATTATCTATGCGAAAAAATAAAAGTTCATAACCCCAATCGCGTTTTGCGATCCACCAATCAAAATCTACTCCAGACACCGAAAACAAACTACAAGTCCAAAGGAGACAGAAGATTCGCAGTCCAAGGTCCCAGACTATGGAATGCTTTACCAACCAGCATTCGGTTGGAGGAGAATCACTTAGCATTCAGGAGAAAGATCAAGACTCATCTCTTTTGATACCAAAAGAGACAGGAACAACGAGCGCCCAGAGGCGATTTGGTTCGCATGTGCCGCGCTATATAAGTTTTCATTCATTCATTCATTCATTCAAAAAAAGTATCGGTATTCGGTATTGGCGAGTACATGAAAATAATTATCGGTACTTGTACTCGGTCCTACAAAAGTGGTATCAGGACAACCCTAGTTAAAATAGGCAGCGAGGAATTGACATATCGCCTCCTCTCTCTGTCAAATGCCCCTGAAAATCAATCCAAGCATAGATTGTTTTTCAGAGGAGCGTCAGGCCTTGGCGTTAGTGTAAACGAGCCCCAAGTTTGCCAAAAGTACGCGCGTGATCAGACATACATAGAAGTGCTCCATAATCTTTATTGGGTGGTCAGTCTGGTGGTTTAGGACACTTTTCACACTGATCTGTAGATAAAACCTGATAAAAACGCATTTACGTTTTTGTCGCATTTGCATTGCGTTTTAGACTGGACATATGACTAAAAAAAAAAAACTGTGTCTATCCAACTTTACTTTTTATCTGGTTAATATGTGAAGAGATGCAATCAGCAAACTCCTCCCAGTGTCGGGGGCGCACACAGGCCTAAGGCGAGCCCTGCGCACAAGGTGCGTCAACCCACGACGGCCAACCCAATCATCTCTCTGTATTCGGATGGCTCTACAGCCAGCAGCGGCGGAACATGAAATGTGGAATTTCTGGTCATACAACCCTGCTTCTATATATATATTGTAGTTTTGTTTTTCACATTCCGAGTGACAGAATGTAAACATGACATATACATACGTGTTCTAACATGCAAGTCCGTGGAAATGATACAGAGCTCAAACCATCACCATCCACTCCAACATGATTCCCTGTTCAGTCTCTATAGGCCCAGTGGAATTGTCCCCCGTCATTGGTGTCAGTGGGAGGAATAGTGCCCAATCTTTGGTGTCAGTGGGAGGAATAGTGCCCCACCATTGGTGTTAGTGGGAGGAATAGTGCCTCATTGTTGGTATCAGTGGCAGGAATAGTGCTCCATCATTTGTATCAGTGGGAGGAATGGTGCCCCATCATTGGTATCAGTGGGAGGAATGGTGCCCCATCATTGGTATCAGTGGGATGAATGGTGGCCATCATTGGTATTAGTGGGAGGAATAGTGCCCTATCATTGGGAGGAATAGTGCCCCATCATTGAAATAGTGCCTCATCATTGGTGTCAGTGGAAGGAATGTGCCCCATCATTGGTGTCAGTGGGAGGAATAGTGCCTCTTATATAGGGAGTATCTATGGTCAAAATATGAAATCGCTAATTCATCTCCACATTGTATTCCAATTATTTCCAGACTCCTATTTCTGAATGATATTAAAGTTTGTAAACTTACTTAGTGAAGATACCTACATATTTCCTTTTTTTAATTCTATGACCCATAGCCAGTGCCAGGACAAGGACAGTCCGGGCCCAGGGCAAATGTGCCAAACTGTGCCCCCCCCCCACCCGCCGTTCATGATGTGCAAACTTAGGGGATCCTACGCCCAGCAATCACACGATTGTCCAAATCACTGCCGCCATCACTACTACTTTCAGCCTTGTAACAGGAAGACGGTGCCCCCATCCCTATAGTAAACCATTGCCCCCAGGGCAGCCGCTCTTCC
This sequence comes from Rana kukunoris, assembly GCA_029574335.1. Classification (NCBI taxonomy): domain Eukaryota; kingdom Metazoa; phylum Chordata; class Amphibia; order Anura; family Ranidae; genus Rana; species Rana kukunoris. The sequence goes on from CM056058.1 coordinate 133,958,656, forward strand.
CGCCCACCCCTTGCCCCAGTCTTGCCCGTAGCCACCATACCCTGTGGGTAGGCACTGCTGTGTCACACATTTAACAGAGCCTGCCTTCTGATCTACAGATGTGCTAGACTAATATATACTAATATAACACTAAGTAGGCTTATATTGGATTGTCAAAAATAGCTTTGTTAATACAATGCTGATTTATAAAAATTAAAGTGTACCATGAATCATTTTTAATCTACAGCAGTTTAGGAGGCTCTACTTTCCGTAACTACATCCAATCAACAATTACACCCTACCATAACTAATCACACGATCCAGGCACACCTGCCACACAGCACAGCTGGTCTGTTACAACTTGGTTTAAATCACACCCCCGCCTGTTAATTGGACAAAGAAGGAGAAGCTTCATCTGCACATGATGTCATCCCGCTACATGAGCCAGATTGGCTTCTATTCCTCCCCCCACCCATCCGGCCCCCTTCCTCTTCTCCCCTGAATGCTGCTGTACAGAGATTTATAGGAGACATAAAGACACACTCAGATACCCAGGTCCAGTATAGTCATCACATCCAATGAAATTAACATTTGTATAACTTGTGTTATTTTAATACATAATTGTATGAGTGTTTTTTTTTTTTTTTTACTTTATGGAGCTTAAAATGAAATGTTCCCCACCTGTGTTTGGAAGATCAGCTTTATCCTCAGTGTCAGTAATCTAAAAATCTAACAATGCACTGGTATGCTGTGATGTCTGTCTGTGTTCAATTTGTAGGTTAGTAGTGCCCCCTAGTGCCCACTAAGTGTCTGCACACTTACCAATTCCTACACAGACTCAGACTAAGGCAGGCCATAGATAGATGATTTGATTTTATTTCCTGCAACCAAAAGAAAATCGGCCAATTTCCCCATCAACACAGTCAGTGGTAATGGGGGAATCCCTTCCACAGAGCTATTGTGTTCTGCCAGGGGTGTTATATGAGTTTCACATTTTGAATTGAATTACTGAAATAAATAAACTTTTTGATATTCTACTTTTTTGAGATGCACCTGTATATATTAACATCTCCGTTATCGGCTACAGATAGAATTAAATTGTTTATATGCACTGGTGGATACCACATAATCCTTGAATGAAGGTTAATTACTTTTGATATTTTACATGATTGTGATTTGATTTTTGGCTTATATTTTGAACCTTGTGTATAATAATAAAAGGACATTGTACCTTTTGGGTAGCTTGAAAGTCTTTGTTGTATATTGTTGGTGTCTTTAGTCCTTCATTATAAATGGTTAGCTTTAGGCTGGGTTCACACCAGAGGCAGGGCCAGATTAAGAACATCATGGGCCTGGTGCTTAGGATTTTGGTGGGGCCTTTTATAAATAATAAATAAATGCGTGAGAATCACAGCGCAGCACTGGGGGGCCCAGTCTGAAAATGTAAGTGTACCCCCCCAATGTGCTAATATGCTGTGCATACTTGTACATTGTGGCATTACCTACCCCAGGGCCTCTAAAAAGTAGTAATGTGAGGAAAGTTTACTACCGCTTTAATATCACAGGATCCCAGAAACCTCTCATGGGGCCCACTACTGACTCAGTGGCCCTTGGGCAGTGCATAAATGCATAGTTGCCAACATTTAAAAAATATTTTCAGGGACACTTTTTTCACAAGTGATATATTTAGAGTAGCTGAGATCCCCTAGGTTCCTCTGTACATCACAGTAGTAATCACACAATTAAATAAGTTCTAATAATGGAACAGAACAAATATGAGAACTTGAGTTTTTCTTTAGTTGAACTAACAAAAGTGTGTCCATTCTAGAGCTGGTAACATTGAGGGTATTCAGTATCATTTTAAAGAACTGTTTTTGCGGGTAAGCGACAAAGGGTAGGAGTACGGATGGTAAATAAGCGGGAAGTATGTGCAGGTGAGGGAGAGGAATGTGGAGGGTCTAACATTGGGCACTATGTACAGGAGAAGAGTGCAAAGGGTACGGCATAAGGCACAATGTACAGGAGAGGAGTGCGGAGGGTATGACAGTGGGCAGTATGTACAGGAGAGGAGTGTGGAGGGTATGACAGTGGGGAGTATGTACAGGAGAGAAGTGTGGAGGGGATGACAGTGGGCAGTATGTACAGGAGAGAAGTGTGGAGGGTACAACAGTGGTCAGTATGTACAGGAGAGAAGTGTATGACAGCAGGCACTATGTACAGGAGAGAAGTGTGGAGGGTATGACAGTGGGCAGTATGTACAGGAGAGGAATGTGGATGGTATGATAGTGGGCACTATGTATAGGAGAGGAGTGTGGAGGGTATGACAGTGAGCAGTATGTACAGGAGAGGAGTGTGGAGGGGATTACAGTGGGCGGTATGTACAGGAGAGAAGTGTATGACAGCAGGTACTATGTATAGGAGAGGAGTGTGAAGGGTATGACAGTGGGCAGTTTGTACAGGAGGAGTGTGGGGGTATGACAGAGGGTAGTATGTACCAGAGAGAAGTGTGGAGGGTATGATGGGGCAGTATGTACAGGAGAGAAGTGTGGAGGGTATGACAGTGGGCAGTATGTACAGGAGAGGAATTGGGATGGTATGATAGTGGGCACTATGTATAGGAGAGGAGTGTGGAGGGTATGACAGTGGGCAGTATGTACAGGAGAGGAATGGGGATGGTATGATAGTGGGCACTATGTATAGGAGAGGAGTGTGGAGGGTATGATAGTAGTCACTGTGTACAGGAGTGGAAGGATGTTTATGGACTGCGTAGTGGTTAAGCGGTACATACAGGGAGTGCAGAATTATTAGGCAAGTTGTATTTTTGAGGATTCATTTTATTATTGAACAACAACCATGTTCTCAATGAACCCAAAAAATTCATTAATATCAAAGCTGAATATTTTTGGAAGTAGTTTTTAGTTTGTTTTTAGTTTTAGCTATTTTAGGGGGATATCTGTGTGTGCAGGTGACTATTACTGTGCATAATTATTAGCAGAGCTTTTTTTCTCAGAAAATAGGTGCAGGAACTCAACCACGACCCGTTCAGATTTCACAAACAGTAGAAGGGTCTTAAAGGGGCATTAAATACCAGAATTGCATTACATACAGAGTGCAGAGTTCAGGGGGTTACAAAGCTGTCACTTATAAACACAGAAACCAGACTTCTGTGTTTACAAGTGATTGTGGTGAGCAGGCACCAAAGGGTCTGAGCCAAAGGTGGTGGAACTGAGTTCCCCCTAGTTCCCCCAGAAAAAAAGCCCTGATTATTAGGCAACTTAACAAAAAACAAATATATACCCATTTCAATTATTTTTACCAGTGAAACCAATATAACATCTCAACATTCACAAATATACATTTCTGACATTCAAAAACAAAACAAAAACAAATCAGTGACCAATATAGCCACCTTTCTTTGCAAGGACACTCATGCAGCCTGCCATCCATGGATTCTGTCAGTGTTTTGATCTGTTCACCATCAATATTGCGTGCAGCAGCAACCGCAGCCTCCCAGACACTGTTCAGAGAGGTGTACTGTTTTCCCTCCTTGTAAATCTCACATTTGATGATGGACCACAGGTTCTCAATGGGGTTCAGATCAGGTGAACAAGGAGGCCATGTCATTAGTTTTTCTTCTTTTATACCCTTTCTTGCCAGCCACGCTGTGGAGTACTTGGACGCGTGTGATGGAGCATTGTCCTGCATGAAAATCATGTTTTTCTTGAAGGATGCAGACTTCTTCCTGTACCACTGCTTGAAGAAGGGGTCTTCCAGAAACTGGCAGTAGGACTGGGAGTTGAGCTTGACTCCATCCTCAACCCGAAAAGGCCCCACAAGCTCATCTTTGATGATACCAGCCCAAACCAGTACTCCACCTCCACCTTGCTGGCGTCTGAGTCGGACTGGAGCTCTCTGCCCTTTACCAATCCAGCCACGGGCCCATCCATCTGGCCCATCAAGACTCACTCTCATTTCATCAGTCCATAAAACCTTAGAAAAATCAGTCTTGAGATATTTCTTGACGTTTCAGCTTGTGTGTCTTGTTCAGTGGTGGTCGTCTTTCAGCCTTTCTTACCTTGGCCATGTCTCTGAGTATTGCACACCTTGTGCTTTTGGGCAGCTCTGAAATATGGCCAAACTGGTGGCAAGTGGCATCTTGGCAGCTGCACGCTTGACTTTTCTCAGTTCATGGGCAGTTATTTTGCGCCTTGGTTTTTCCACACGCTTCTTGCGACCCTGTTGACTATTTTGAATGAAACGCTTGATTGTTCGATGATCACGCTTCAGAAGCTTTGCAATTTTAAGAGTGCTGCATCCCTCTGCAAGATATCTCACTATTTTTGACTTTTCTGAGCCTGTCAAGTCCTTCTTTTGACCCATTTTGCCAAAGGAAAGGAAGTTGCCTAATAATTATGCACACCTGATATAGGGTGTTGATGTCAATAGACCACACCCCTTCTCATTACAGAGATGCACATCACCTAATATGCTTAATTGGTAGTAGGCCTTCGAGCCTATACAGCTTGGAGTAAGACAACATGCATAAAGAGGATGATGTGGTCAAAATACAACTTGCCTAATAATTCTGCACTCCCTGTACATGGATTGAAATTATGCAGAGACCAGCCATAGTCGATCTATGTATGGGCTAGCTGGTTTACACAAGTCAATCTATTAATCGACTTGAGTACAACCAGCCTGTTTTTCCCAAAACAATCAGTGCTGCCAGCTATAGTTAGGAACACTGATCATTGTACTCACTGGCAGAACACAATAACACTGTAGAAGTCATTCCCCCATCCACAGGTCAGCAGGTGAGAGGATGTGTAAGGACAGGCTGGGGAGAGATACCAGTCAGTGGCTGGGTAGGCACTGGCTAGTATCAGAGCCAGATACACACAGGTTACATACGTCGCGATCGTTAGAGCGAGAGCAATAATTCTAGCACTAGCCCTCCTCTGTAACTCTAAACATGTAACCTAAATGTTTTTTAAAGCATCGCTTAGGATACCAAAAAAAAATCGTACCAACTTCAGTGTTTTTTTAATGAATGAAACCGTTTATTTCCAAAAAAAAACATGTTTGAAAAATTGCTGCGCAAATACAGTACCGTGCTAGAGCTGCACAATTAATCGTTAAAAAATCGTGATCTTGATTCACCCCCCTGACATCTTCAATGCAGAGTTTGCTGATTCTTTCATATAACAAGTGGAGAGACTTTCAGCTGTCAAAAGAAAATATCCGGGCAGTTTGACAAGTTCTTATCAGGAAACATTGTAACCAACGCTTTCTTCATAGATCAAAGGGATAAACTTCTGTGTGTAAAGAAAATATCCGGGCAATCTGCCAAGTTTGTAAACAACATGAAACAGTGTAACCAACTTCCTTTTTAGATCAAACTTCTGTGTGTAAATGCAAGAAATGTAACCACTTAAAGTCCAACACTTGTTTAAGTTAAAAAGCAATATTGTTTGCTAGAAAATTACTTGGAACCGCCAAACATTATATATATATTAGCAGAGACAAAAATGGCAATTGCTGCAATATTTTATGTCACGCTGCATTTGCCCACTTCATTGAATAATAAAAACCATAAAAACAAAACAGTAAAGTTAGCCCATTTTTTTTTTTTCATTTTAATGTGAAAGATGATGTTATGCCGCACGAATCGTGAGAGAATCGTGATCTATCTTCTAAACAAAAAAATTGCAGTTGTCATTTTAGCCAGAATCTATACTGTGCAACATAAAAAGTTACAAAAAATACCATAGATTAATTTTCTAGCAAAAAGCAAATGATGATTTTTTTTTCTCAGTCTGCTGCAGTGTGTCAGCTTGCATTCATAATGGCCGCTCTGTAAGTAGCTTCTGACAGGCTGTGCAAGCAGGCCCGTATCTCGGGAACCATAAATGATAGCCATCCCATATTTTGACCGGTTGTGGGGTAGGTCTTCAACTGCCTACCCCCCAAATGTGGGGTTTCTGTGACCTCTGGTCGTCGAGTTACAACCCCCGAAGTCGATCCTTTTTTATTTTTTTTTATTTTTTGGCAAATGGGCCTATCTTGAGAAAGGGGCCTGGAGCTGCAGCTCCATCAGCCCCTATGTTAATCCGGCCCTGACCAGAGGTGTATTTAGGTTTTGTGCTGCCCTAGGCCTGACTAAACTCGTGCACCCCCTAATTTAAATATGACCCACCCCTTCCTGTCGCGGCCACACCCTGTGTTTAAAACCCGCCCTAAAATTTTCGAGTGAGGACACTAGTTCAGAGGGCCTGGGGGGGCAATGGATTCCATTAATTTACTTAGATTTCCTCTTACTTTCTGGTTGTCCATAGAGCAGGAAGTGAAGGGAAATCTTCGCAATGGGACAAGGATGGTAAAAAATAAAGTGACAGGGGCTATAACTAGGGTTGTCCCGATACTGATACCAGTATCGGGACCAATACCGAGTATTTGTACTCCCGCAAATACCTCCGATGCCTAAATAGAATACTTCCCTCCCCCCACTGCATCGAAAGCCGCCGCTGCCGCATGGGTTAAATAGCGTGCGGGAACATCACATATTTCATTTGAATAGCTGTAGTGTTCCCGCTGCGTATAGACACTCCCCTGCTCGGGATTGGATGGGTGATCGTGATCTGTCCAATCCCGAGCAAGGGGGAGTGTCTATACGAGGGGGGGGGGGGAAACAGCTATTCAAATGAATGCTGTGATGCTCCCCGTGCGGCGGCGGCGGCTTTTGGCGGCTAGGTATGGGGGACATGGCTGCATATGTGGGGGACATGGCTGCATATGTGGGGGACATGGCTGCATATGTTGGGGACATGGCTGGGGGAAATGGCTGCATATATGGGGGACATGGCTGCATATGTGGGGGACGTGGCTGCATATGTGGGGGACGTGGCTGGGGGGGAAATGGCTGCATATGTGGGGGACATGGCTGGAGGGACATGGCTGCATATGTGGGGGACATGGCTGGGGGGAAATGGCTGCATATGTGGGGGACATGGCTGGAGGGACATGGCTGCATATGTGAGGGACATGGCTGCATATGTGGGGGACATGGCTGGGGGGAAATGGCTGCACATGTGGGGGACATGGCTGGAGGGACATGGCTGCATATGTGGGGGACATGGCTGGAGGGACATGGCTGCATATGTGGGGGACATGGCTGGAGGGACATGGCTGCATATGTGAGGGACATGGCTGCATATGTGGGGGACATGGCTGGGGGGAAATAGCTGCACATGTGGGGGACATGGCTGGAGGGACATGGCTGCATATGTGGGGGACATGGCTGGAGGGACATGGCTGCATATGTGGGGGACATGGCTGGAGGGACATGGCTGCATATGTGGGGGACATGGCTGGAGAAACATGGCTGCATATGTGGGGGACATGGCTGGGGGGAAATGGCTGCATATGTGGGGGACATGGCTGGAGGGACATGGCTGCATATGTGGGGGACATGGCTGGGGGAAAATGGCTGCATATGTGAGGGACATGGCTGGGGGGACATGGCTGCATATGTGGGGGACATGGCTGCATACGTGGGGGACATGGCTGCATATGTGGGGGACATGGCTGCATTTGGGGACACATTTAAAAAAAGTGTCGGTATTCGGTATCGGCGAGTACTTGAAAAAAGTATCGGTACTTGTACTTGGTCCTAAAAAAAGTGGTATCGGGACAACCCTAGCTATAACCCTCCCTTACTCTACCCAAAGCAGAAACATATAGCACAGTGAGGAAGGTTTGTGGTCCAGGATGATAAAACAGTCAAAATTAGAAGCACCCCCCCCCCCCCACACAGTTGCGGAATTCCGACCGCCCGCATACCAGAAGCAGCGTGGCCGCTAGACTAATTTTCCTAACAGTGTAGCGCAAGCCGGCGGGGACTCTTTTCATGCTGCCCCCCTACAAAGTGCTGCTCTAGGCCTGGGCCTTGTTGGCCTAGGCCAGGATACAGCTCTGGTTCACACTTATGCGAATTGTATGCGGGGGGTTACCTTGATTCCAATTCGCATAGCAGGAGATTGTGACAGGCTCTGGTGCAAATTGCACAGGTGCCCTATGCAGCTTTTTTTGTCTGTTTCAGGTCCAAATTCAGTGAAAAAGATGCATGGATTCCCACTGCGCGTTCTAGTGTGAACCCAGCCTTAACGTTACCTGAACTCGAAAACTGAAGTTCACTCAACTAATATTCTGCCTTTATCATTCGCTAAGGAAACCAAAATGAAGTCTTTACATTTTAAAACAAATTAAATCTTTACATTTTAGTTTTGTGATTCTCCATGCAATGCAGGCAGACCATGACTGGCGAGAGCAACAGCTGAGTGCTGTATATAATTTGCTGAAAACATCACAGCACGCTGGCCTCAGTACTTCTCTTAGGAGCCCACATGCAAGTTGTGGGTTGGCTTTTGGAAGGAGTGATGCATACCTCCCAAATTTTGAACTTTAGAATGAGGGACATTTCAGCGAGAATGACCAGCAGCGCCCACCGACCACGACACATTCAAGCGAATGGGGACACTGCAATTGCTTCTTCAAATAGTACCTAACCAAAACTGCATAATAATGCAGTACCATGTGGTTGGGTGCCCACAAACACACTGCCATTAACAATTAATGGCTCCAGCATGCATTTAACAAGGGCAGCATGGTTGTTCCAGTGTGAACCAACCCTTAGGGACAGAGAGATTTGAGAGAGGGAAGGATAAATGCTTTGTCTACTGTAGAAATATGCCGAGTGGTTCCCGACGGACTACTGCTCCCCCATATGTCCCGGAACTTGGCCCAGATAATAGTCCTGGCCAACTTTTGACCCGCCAGTGAGTTGTTTGTCCCACTATTAATTGCAACTTTGATGTTTGGATTGTTTTTGCTCCGAGTTTCACTCGGCCATTTTGTTTTCCTAGATCTGATCCCTCAAATTTGCTCTTTTCCTGACTCTCTTGTCCTTTCTTCCTTCTTTTTCTTCATTAGGTCCATGGGGTGTGGGTTCGGGGGAACGGTCTTCAGACCTGGTGATTTGGTGATCCCTGAATGTTCATGGCATGAACTCTCCTCATAAACGGGTGAAGGTCTTTAAATACCTTAGGAAGCAGCTTGTTTGCAGGAAACCCATTTTTCGGCTACTTCCTGCCCTAAATATTTTGATACTCAATATCCCCATGTATTTTTCGCCAACTAAACAAAAGGTTGTTCTGATAGCTTTTCGCAAATCGGGAACCTTTTAGTTGCACTAAACAGATAGCAGATATTTATTGTTGCAAGGCACTATCCAAGAAACAGAGGTCACCATTGTGACCACTATTATGCTCCCAATTCTAATCCAGGCCCCTTCTTGACTCACATCTGTAGCCTGTTGGCGTCCCACCAAAGAGGTAGTCTTTTCCTTGCGGGCGACTCGAACCTGGCCTTGAACAGATATCTTTCGGAACATATTGCTCCCTCACCTGACTCTAAGAAATTTGCTCACTCTTTACAATCACACGACCTGGTCGATCTCTGGAGGGAACTTCATCCCCAGGGTAGAGATTACACATACTATTCCCACCCTCACTCCAGAATAGACCACATGTTTATGCTGAGAAGAAATCTCCCCTTGGTGGTATCAGACTATCTTGACCGCCCCGTGGTCTGAACATGATCCTGTTATGGTGGTCTGCCACTCTATTCTGGATAGACCCCAACCCTCACCCTGGGTGATGAATGATTCACTCTCATCATTTAACCAGTTAAGACCCGGACCATTATGCTGGTTAAGGACATGGCCTGGCCTGCTTTAACTGACAATTGCGGTTGTGCGACGTGGCTCCCAAACAAAATTGGCGTCCTTTTCCCCCACAAATAGAGCTTTCTTTTGGTGGTATTTGATCACCCCTGCGGTCTTTATTTTTTGCGCTATAAACAAAAATAGAGCGACAATTAAAAAAACAAAACAAAAAAATATATATATTTTTTACTTTTTGCTATAATAAATATACCCCAAAAAAATAAACAATATTTTTTTCTCAGTTTAGGCTGATACGTATTCTACATATTTTGGGTAAAAAAAAAAAACCTGCAATAAACGTTTCATTGGTTTGCGCAAAGTACTTTTTACTAGTAATGGCGGCGATCGTCAATTTTTTTCGTGACTGCGACATTATGGCTGACACATCGGACACTTAACACATTTTTGGGACCATTGTCATGTTCACAGAGAAAAGTGCTATAAAAATGCACTGATAACTGTAAAAATGACAATGGCAGTGAAGGGGTTAACCACTAGGGGGCTCTGTAGGCTTAAGTGTGACCTTACTGTAGGGTGCGTGGCATGTACGTGTGACGTCACTGATCGTCATTCCCTATAACAGGGAACAGAGGATCACTGACACTGCCACAGGAGAAGAACAGGGAAGGTTTGTTTACACTCACCTCTCCCCGTTCTTCAGCTCCTGTGACCAAATTGCGGGACACCGAGGGCGATCAGGTCCCCGGGTCCCGCAGCTTCGGACTGGGTCGCGGTCACGGCTTGTGCCCAGCCGCGCCATTCTGTCGACGTATATCGTCGTGCTGCGGTCTCCTTAAGTGGTTAAGGAGGTTCAGGAGGATATTTTGAAAGCCTCGGAGGATTATTTTCGTGATAATCAGGGGTCGGTTGCATCTCCTGTAACACTTTGGGAGGCGTACAAGGCTGTACTAAGAGGCCACATTATCCGGTTGGTGTTGAAGTGTAAACAGGAGCGAGGTCAGAAAAAGCAGGAATTGGAGACCCGTCTAGAGGAATTATCTACAGCCTTTAAGCAATCCCCTACCCCTGGCAATTGCAGGCTCGATCAGAGCTGGATCTTTGTCTTTCTGAGGGGGCTGAACGCATTTTGTGTTGGTCCCGCCAGAGATGGTAAACTGGGGGAAACAAACCAAATCAAATGTTGGCCAACAGGCTCCGGACTTTAGCTCCTAAATTTACCCCCATCACCTTGCGTAACAGCCATAATGTTCTCACAACTAACCCGACACACATACTAGAGGAGTTCCGTTTCCGCCTCACTAAATTGTACTCGGCCCCAGAACAGTTTGAAGATCAGGGTACTAACCACTTTCTTCGTCATCTCTCGCTCCCGGCCTTGACGGAGGCACAAGTCTCCCTTATGGACCGGAGGTCCTCCAATGTATCAAGGACCTCAAAGTGGGAAAGCGACTGTGGCTGGTTGGCTACACGGCGCTTTATTGCAGGAAACTGGCTGATGTGGTAGCTCCACATCTAACAGCCATGTATAATTCTGTTAAAACCAGACACTCCTTTACTTCAGGCCTTTTAACCGCAAATATTGTGATGATCCCTAAACCGGATCTTGACCACTCCTCCTGGACCAATTTTAGGCCCATTTCCCTAATTAATGTTGACATGAATAGCCTGACCAAAATTCTGGCAAATCGCCTAAGTTCTTTCCTCCCTCAGTTGATTAAGAAGGATCAAGTAGGCTTTACACCACAGAGACAGGCGGGAGATGCCATTAGGCGAATATTACAACTGCAACATATAGCCCATACCCGCTCGATTTAAGTATTAGTTTCAAATCTCCTCTCTTTAACATTAAGAGGGGCAACAGTCAAGCATGTCCACTCTCACCACTTCTTTTTATATTGGCTCGGGAGCCGTTGGCAAAGGCGATTTGTTCACATCCGGATATAACGGGTATTGAACTTGAGGGTTGTCCCCATAAAATGTATTTTTTTTTTGCTGACGACATCCTTTTAACTTTAACCTCCCCTAGAATCTCTTTACCAAATCTACAATCCCTTTTGGATACTTTTGCTTCCCTTTTGGGGCTCAGCGTTAACTTCCAAGTCTAAAGCTTTATCGGTCAATCTCTCTCCCAGGTTGTTGGCGGACTTACAGTCGGCTTTCCCCTTACAGGGGGTCTCCCCGATACCTTACTTAGGAATTCGCCTTACTCCCACATATTCTGGATTGTACAAGGCTAACTTTCCACCTTTACTCAAAAAAAAAACTATCTGATATGTTATTATCCTTGTCTGATTTTCCCCTGTCTTGGTTCAGCAGAACACCTATTCGCATGTCCTATCTGCCAAAATTACTTAATTTTTTTTCGGGTCTTGCCCATTTTGGTTCCTTTGCATATCCTACGTATACACCAGCGTAAGATTCTACAATTTATCTGGGGATCGACTCACCCCCCGTATCAGCAAACAGATCCTATACGCTAAAAGGATTAACGGCGGCCTTACTCGCACACCTTCACGAGACACTCCCGCTGTGGGGCTATGACCTGGTCGAATCTGATCACATTCCTATCTCCTCTTTGCCCTCGTTCCCTCCTGTGCATTGTCCGATGGTATTAGGGCCCTGTTTAGCCCATTCCTTGCGAGTATGGGACTCGGTATAATACTCTACACTGCCCATTATTTCCTCCAGGTCGTGATAACCCTATCCAATTCTCTTGGTGGATGTTCATTCCTTGCTAAAGCCTACTAAAACTTTGACATTTGACACTTTATGCAGTTCCCATGGTATCCCCTTGCGAGAGCAATACAGTTATTTACAACTTCGCCACTTTCTCCAAAGCTTTATTAAGTTCCAACCTACCCCTGTTGCAGGCGCAGCACTATGAAGTGCCTGATGTGCTGTGGCATTAGAAGAATTGTGATATCTCTGACTTTTCAGTCCAACAAGACTGTCTATTACTCTGAAAATTCCTCTAGCGCCGTTCTATGGAAGCAGTAGGTTTAAAGAGCACACCAAATGCTTAAAATAACTTCACCTTTCTTCATATAAAATACTGCTGCTTTGCAGCAGACAATCAATGTACAAAAACATGTGATGAATAAGTATAACAGAAAATGGTGCTTCAAATATTCAATCTTGTCATTTAACATAAGATGGTGGATATAGTTCTTTCTTCAGTATTTACTCTCTCTCTCTAAGTTATTAAAGCATTCTCTGAAAGGTATAACTGTGGTTTGCAGGGTATGAAGGTTTGATATGGTTCGGATTTGCAGGGTTAGCTTAGTTTGATATGGTTTGGGTTTGATATGGTTCGCTTAGTTTGGTGGAACTACAAGTGAACACACAGCTAAATCAGTATACAGCTCTAATCACACTATTTACAATAAGAACATATATATAACTGTATAATCACCTAATTTTGCCCTCTGGCTTCCATAAGAACTGCTCTGCATGTCTGCTTGCTTTGCTGTCTACATGTGGCTCTGTGTGGAATAATCTAGCACATGGAGTATTAGGAACCTCCCAGACAGAGCGATTGTAAAGCTGGCTGTGACTGGTCAAGACTCTGCTCAATGTGAGATTAGCAGTGATTGGGCCAAGGCTTCCGATGAGTCACAAAAGCTTAACCGGTATGAATTAACTGTGAATTGCTTCGCTTACCTCCTGCCCGATACAAACAAATGACTCTTAAAGGCATATTTTTTCTTTTGCTTCTGTGAACACAACTGTCATGGACCATGAAATACTGAAGTGTTTCTAAGTGAAATCATAATTCATGTATTACAGAAGATGGGACATTACGGATAGTTCATATTCCAGGATGTCTTGAGATTACAGGAGATTTTATTCTGAACCCCAACCAGGTCAATAGACTCATAAGAGATACTCATTGTCCATTGTGTGATAACCCTATCTAAAGACTTTTGATTATCAGGTGTAAATGACTTCTGCCCTGTCTCAACTCTCCAGACAGTTCCATTGTTCTGTGGCTGGCTATTGTGTACATTGATTGCCCCCCTGGGGCTTGTGTCTGAATACACCTAAGTCTTTCTATTCAAACCGTCCTGACCAATCTCTGCTGTGTCATTTTCAAGTCCTCATTTGCATGGAAGGTGGACCTGATAGGGAACTGATGGGACTGTAAAAAGGACCAATAAGAAAGCGGTTGTTGGGGGCGGGATGTTCCAAATCCTGTATAAAAGTGTGCTGTGTACTTTCAATAAAGTGCATCCAGCATTAAGCCTTGGCTCATGTATGGATTATTCTGCAATTCCAGGGATATTCCTACTCGTGGAATATTGGGTGATTTTCTTTTATGGAAGAAGAAGGGAATGCTTGACGGGGATATGTTCTACTACCGTCACAACAACATACAACTATTATACAACATCCAAACACAAAATCACAGTGAATAACTCTGCCTTTGTCTCTCGCATATAAAAATGTGCTCTACATTAGGTTCTTAGGAGGTTTGGCTGTATATACATGTAAGTTATATTAGCTACCTGGGACAGGTTCTAGCTGGCCAGCTACAACCCCTTACACCCCGACTCTCTTTGAGAGCCTATGTAGGGCCAGGCCCCATTCCCCGGGCCTGATACCTTTGATATATTCGGCTGTGATATCTACAAAGAGACCTCCTTTAAGACCCTATCATCTTCAATGGGAGACAGAACTGGAGAAGCAGTTGGACCCTGAGGATTGGCAGATCATGACCATAGCTCTTTCCAAGTGTTCACGTAATGCGTTTTTGGAAAATGGCTATAAAGTACCGTATAGGTGGTACTATACACCGGCTAGATTGGCCCACTTTATCCCAGCTTACTCTCCGCTCTGTTTCCGGGGTTGCTCCCAGGATGATTCTATGGCACATATTTGGTGGTCATTCCCGCGGGCGGGCAGAGTTTGGGTCAGGATATACGTCCTTCGCAACCTGTTTCAGACTAACCTCAAGAGGGACCCCCTATGAAGCTGTCCTTGGTAAGCCTATTGTTGAACTACTACGCCCAGAACGGCAGTTAGCCCAGCATCTCTTTACTGCAACTAAGTTGACGATTGCGAGGGCATGGAAAACCCCCACGCTCAGTTTTGAGGCGGTTAAAAATAGCCTGAATGACGTTACGGTTAATGAGAAGTCGACGGCTGTCCTCTATGATACACATACGTTTCTCAAAGTTTGGCAACCTTGGATTTCATATCTCACCCTTCCAGGTTTGATACCGCATTACTTTCAATGTAAGGCTCCTCTTGTGCACACCCCGTGTACCCTACTCTTTTCTCTCTTTCCCTCCTTTTATTACTTTCTTTTTTTCTACTGTTTTTTTGTGGTTGCTCATCCTCATGTTCTACTGATGTGTGCACTACACTGATATCTCAGGTTTACAGAATACCAGGTTAGGCTCGGGCCTCAATTGTTGTACCGATTTAAAGCCTTCTTTAGCTTACCTATATATAAAGCTTTAACCCCAATATGGTCACTTGAAATATTATCTCCCACCTGAAAGTGTTAATTCCACATTACGGCCATTGTAAGCATTTCCTGGCATTCAGAACATTGGAAGGTTATTGCTGGATTACTAGAAGGCTACCCGGTTCCATGGACGTTTGCATTTGTGTCTTGTACGGAATCACTGCTTATGTTCCCTTTATGTTGTTGATGGTCTCTTGGTCCTGAATTAGTATGTTCACCATATGGAATATCATCTTATTGTAAACCTGTTGGTTTGTATGATAAAACTTTTGTAAAAAGAAATTTTATTTTATTATAGTTACAAACATACGAGGGGTGTACCCACTTTTGTGAGATTGTGTGTGTGTGTGTAATATATACACACACACACACACAATAGCTCCATCTCTCATATATGTAAAAAATGTCACAAAAAAAAAAATAGCGTAAAAAAATTACAACAAAAACTCCCATGCCTAAATACCTTGAACAATTTGATTTCCAAAAAGAGGTAATTTGGGGGACATTTGTCCTGTTGTCGGGCCTCAAGAAATTAGGCCATCAGTACATCATGACTGATTTCAAGATAAAGATAGATATAAAATATATATAGCTATAAATAGATATATCTAGATACACACACCACAGTTTGTGGACTCTTATTATTTAATCTGTTATAAACTCTGATTTTGGTTATTTACACCAAAGAAATGGAGCAGAATAATTTTGGCCTAATAATTAGCACAAACCAAAAAATGTATAAATAAAAAAAAAAATCCCCCAAATTTTCAGTCTTTTTTGTTGATTTGTAAAAAGCCCAGTGGTGGTTAAATGCCACCAAAAGAAAGCCGTTTGTGTAAAAAAAAAAAAAAAAAAAAGATAAAAACTACATATCAGTAGAGTCTTGCATGACCACACAATTGTCATTTAAATTTCAACAGCGCTGAAAGGGGGTGAAAGTGTCCGGCATTGAAGTGGTTAAGGAATAATGTCCCCTTTACAGACAGTCATTTTAAGACGTAATTAAAAGAAATAAGAAACGGACGCTCTCTTTATGGAAGTTAGTGTTTATTGACGTGGTTTGTTTTCCAATTTGAACATTCCCACACAACACACAAAGGGATCTTGCAGGTTAAACTTGATTCTGTGCATAGTGCAGTAAAAATTATAAAGGACAAAAAAAGGAAAAATAAAATAAAAAATTTCATGGAAATGAACTCAGGAAAACAGAAGAATATAAACAGACGCACGACCACAGGTTACCAGAACCTTAAAAATTTGCTGAGAATGAAATTTGAGATGATGGTGCAATTGCGAACATTAATTTTTTACAAGCAGTAGAGACACGGGGAGTTTACACCCCAAACAGCTGCAGCTTCCCCTCCCCCCTCCAGGTTACTGAGCGAAATTTCGCGCCTGGCTCTGCCACACACAGTGTTTAGTTATTTCTGGACCCAAAACCACAAATTTCAAAAGCTGGTCAGCGCCTTCCCGGCATGCATCACCCTCTAAAAATCTTGTTCTTGGCACCGATCGCAGATGACGCGGAGCGAACGAGCGAGTAAAGTGCAATAATACCTATTTGGCAAGGCAAGCCCGCGCAGAACCCCCTGATGGTGATAGATTGACCCCCTTTTATGAAACAACAGCACACGTATCGGTATCAAGAACAAGAAAGGCGCCACATATTATACCAAAAGATACTGGCCGAGGAGCCAAAAATAAAAAAAGAAATAAAAAAACACACATCAGTAGTACAATTTAGCTTTTCACTAGCGGAATTTAAAAAGAAAAAACTGAAACGATATCCAGTCTATCGCGGCGAGGAGACGTCAGCTGACTGTGGGTGTTGCAGTGACCCCCCTCCCCCTCGCTACAAACAGGAAGAATCACAAACTTACACACTCTAACAAGTCTTAACGTTTCCGTCTGCAACGTCGTTGGCTTAATTGCATCCATTTTTTTTTTTTATACGATTTTTGTTTTTCTTAAATAATCTGACGGAATAGAAAGAAGCAGAATCCACAAACATTCTACAGATAGAAAGGAACTTCCCCCTCCCCACCCCCCATCCATATATATATATATTTATATATATTTATACTTTATGTAGGAGACACACACATGTAATCTGAATGTTGAGCTTTTTTCTGATTAATAAAAAAACAAAACAAAATCTCTACATCTTACAAGATCAGCAATAAAATATTCAGTGAAGATTCCAATATTAACTCTTTTCTGTCACCCGTTTAAAAGAATGGCAAAGAAATAAAAAAAAAATTAAAATTTTCAGGAAGTGATCATTAAAGAGTCCGTGAGCGCCCAGGGAGGCAGGCAAGCTCTCGCTTCAACATAATTGGTCAGCAGTGAAAACCCAAAATCGATGCCCAGCCCCCCTCGTCTTTGGCCCCAATACCCACGCTTAGCCCACCCTATGGACCCAACTGTCCCTCCCCCATTATCCCCGGTCAGGTCCTCCTCAGATCTGCATTTGCTCCAGATATTTGTATGTTGGGTTTTCATAGCCGTGGTTCTGCATCTTGTTCAGGTGGCGTTCTTCTGGGGTCAACATTGGATCCACCTAGGAAACAAAAATGAAGGAGGTTTAGGAGGACAGCTGCTTCTCACCCCAATCAGGTTTTATGTAATCAGTAAATCTAGTTTCATCACATGATTACAGGACCCCCCAAACACTAGAATCACATGACAGATCAGTCTGTGGTCACATGATCTCACCTCCACAATACCATGGCTGATTGTGCCATATTGTCTCTTCCTCAGCAGGACCAGGCTGATGACGATGATCGTAGCAATGGCCACGGCAATGACCAGAAGGCCAATCAAAGTGCTGCCGCTGAAGCTGAATTCGCTACGTAGACTTTCAGTCTCCTGCAGGGCAAAGAAAACATCATTTAGATCACAACAACGTTTTTCAACAAGACAGGCTGGTTTTACACCCTAGTGTAGTAACTAACTGCAGGGCATGATTTCAGAATTGCCTCACATGATCTCTTCTGTAGAACAAGTTTGTCTATGATGCATTCAATTGGAAATATCTGAAAATTTAGAAGCCTAAAGGTTTTGTGCCAATGACTGGTATTTGGAACTGTTCATAATTCTCTCTACCTTGACTATGTCACCTGTTCCAACTGAAGAAAAACAGACCCAAAGCATGATGCCGACACCACCATACTTCACAGTGGGTATGGTGTTCTTTTGGCGATGTACAGTGTTTTTGCACCAAACATATCTTTTGAAATTATGGCCAAAAAGTTCAACCTTGGTTTGATCAGACCAGAACACATTTTCCCCACATGCTTTTGGGAGAATTTATATTTGTTTTTGCAAAATTTAGCCGGGCTTGGATGCTTTTCTTTGTAAGAAACCCCATAGCCCAGACAAATGAAGAATACAGAAGATTTTTGTCACATGTACCACACAGCCAATACTGGCCAGATATTCTTGCAGCTCCTTTAATGCTACTGTAGGCCACTTGGCAGCCTCCCTGACCAATATTTTTCTTATTTTTTCACCAATTTTGGAGGGACATTCAGTTCTTTGTAATGTCACTATTGTGCAATATTTTCTCCACTTGATGATGACTGTCTTCACTGTGTTCCATGGTAGATCTAATGCCTTTGAAATTCTTTTGTACCCTTCTTCCGACTTATACCTTTTAACAATGAGATCCCTCTGATGCTTTGGGAGCTCTCTGAAGACAATGGCTTTTGCTGTAGGACTTGAAGAAAATGTCAGGAAAGACCTACTAGAACAGCTGAACTTTATTTGGGGTTAATCAGAAGCACTTTAAATGATGGCAGGTGTGTACTGACTCCTATTTAACATGAGTTTGAATGCGATTGCTTAATTCTGAACACAACTACATCCCCACTTAAGATGATGTGCACACTTATGCAACCACATTATTTTAGTTTTACTTCATGCCCTAAAATAATTCAGTTTGTTTTTCAACTGAGTTGTACAGTTTATAGGGCACATTAAAAAGGTGGAAAAAGTTTTGAAATTACCGTACTTATCTTGGTCTCATATTGTATATACACATACACACACACAATGCAGTGGAGATTGTGTCCTGTCGTTTTTTCTATTGAATATTGGTGGATCGTTGGGAGCCCACAGTGACGCTGCTCCAGGAAAACAAAGAGATAAGTATCTAACCCCATTATCTGACTTCGGCAAACCTCAAAAAGGCTTGGCAAGCGAATATTTCCGAGTCTTTCTGAGCATTTTTCTAATGGCTCCAGTGCCCCCCCCCCCCACCTCAGGCCAAATGCGGTACTGCACACTGCTTTGGCCTGAATCCTGCTAGTTTTGCGAGAGACAACACTCGCAAACCAAGTTAGGATTTTGACAAAATACAGTGCTCGTATTGCGAAATGCTCATTAATGCGGCTGCTCGCAATCCGAGATTCCATTGTATATACATATACACACACAAAATTGGCAGCGTTTACATCTGCCAGACCCAGAAGTGACGTCAAGGAGCGTCCCTAAACGCTGCCTGTAAATGCAAACCAGCTGCTAATCAGCCGTTGGATAACTTTTACATTAGAGAAAATCACAGACTAAAATGTAGGATATCTGGATGACGTCTGTAAACTGCAGGCATCATTCAGATATCTCCACTTCGAGTCCAGGATGTCCTACGGGCGAGAAGGGTTTACACAATGGAAAGATATTCTGGGAGTGTACATGCCCAGAATCACCTCAGTGGGCAAAACTCCCTAGTGGGTGACACAGCTGAACTCTTCAGGTCCTGCGCCCATTCAGTGCTTCTCTCGCTATGTATGTTACAGGTGGGACAAACCAAGGCACAGAGAAAAGGGACACACTTAAGTCACTTATCTCAATGCAAAGCTGCTCCCACCACCCATCAGCATTCTAGTATATGTATGCCACTTCAGTGACTCATCTGCCAGAGGAAAGAAAGAAAACGGATAATTTTTACATACTGGCTCATCCGCCAACCCGCTGACTCTCTCCGCGTTGAAAATCATTTCCTTAACATCCAGGGTCTCATCAATCACCTGTAACAAAAACACAGACACGTAAATAGAGAGAAGACGGAGAGGTGCAGAGCAGACGGGACTGGTAAAGAACACATAAAGGTGGATTTACTAAAGGCAAATATACTTCTCTAGATATGAGGGGAAGCTCTGCTGATTTTTATCATCCAATCATGTGCAAGCAACTACGCGGTTTATTTTCCTTGCATGTGATTGGGTATTTTTGTAAAGTGAAGCTCTACCGCATTTACTAAGCTCTGGCGCAAGTGAAATTTCAGTGCACAGTATATTTTCCTTTAGTAAATCAACCCCATTGTGTGACCTCTACTAAGCATTATATCAGCCATTTAGGCTGAAGGTGTCACACCAGAGGCTTCAGACTTCCCGCCAATGGAATTACTAAACAGAAATCCACAGAAAAACGTCTGCACCAATATCTGATGCACTACAAAGGGTTTAAGAAATACATCTGTAAGCCTATTATTCTTTTACCTACTTTTAATCCTAATGGAAAGAACTAGTCTATATATTCACCTATCCAGCACAGTGATCCGATTGGTGGTTCTTATAAACCCTAGGCAATAATTGAAGCCAGCCACCCAGTAACTTGTATAACATTTTCTTTATTGGCTATATTATACAAAACAAGGTCAGAGCCAACGCCCTTCGGCTATTACAGTCTTACTCAATGAGATGAGGAAGGCTGTAATAGCCGAAACGCGTCAACATTGCTCTGGTTTTACATGATGTAGCTAATAAGAACATTTATAAGAGTCACTGGGTGGCTGGCTTCAAGACTCACCTTGGATTTCTACCAGGAAAGACACCCCAGCCCGAGTACCGGATCTCAGCAAGCATTTATAATGTTTTTTGCGGTTTGGGTACTTCTTTGTGTATTCTTATAAGCCCTAATACATAGAAGGCTAAAACCTTATACGGGAGTCATAGTCCAGCATGGAGGAAACTCACCACTTTCTTGTCGGCTTTGCTCTTGCTGTTGAGAATTTTCTCTTCGGCTCCGATCAGAGGCTTATCAGCCATTCCAGATCCTGGGTGGGCAGAAGAGCAGTCAGAATTCTGTCTTATTCAGAAATTTACGGAAAACACCAATTTTACCTGGAGGAGCAGCCATGTGTGAGACGGAGCATCTCAACAGTAATGCAGAAACTTGGCCTCGAGTCACCTAATTCAAATCTATCCTGTCACTGCTTAATTAGCTTTGACTAATTGGTTACGGCAACATACCCCAATTTTGGGCTTGCGATCAGATATAGGTATACCATTACCTATACATTAGTGGCTGACTTGCGCCTTCCCCCTTCCCTTGACCCCTTGAATACTTAATATGCAGAGGCACGATACCTTCCCAACCACTGTGGTTCCATCTGCTAATCGCCATGTCACAACTGTGTCCTGTAGAAGGAACTAAAGCCAACAGAGAAGAGGCCAGCCTTCTGACACACACTTTTGGTGTCCTGCATTTAATAATAGAATGACCGCATGGAGTAATACAGGCTAAAAGAAGATCCTAACTGTAGTTGTCCCTTACAAATACAAAAAAAAAAAAAAAAAAGTATCTACGGGCAGACTGGGAAGGTAATTTTACCTTCCTAGGTACCCCCATGTCTTTCCAGGACAGCAGACTGGGCCATGTAGAAGGTGGCACCCGACATCCCCAGTCTATGAATTCTGCCGTGGGATGTGCCATCATACTGCTACAGGTGCCTAACCTACTCTCTGAAACTGTACCAAAAATAGTTCACCTAAACTAAAAAGGTACACCAAATGGAAATTTGTGCTGAAACCAAAAATGCAGCTTTTCTTGTGCTAAGGATACTGCTAATCGGTGAC
Source organism: Rana kukunoris (assembly GCA_029574335.1). Lineage (NCBI taxonomy): Eukaryota > Metazoa > Chordata > Amphibia > Anura > Ranidae > Rana > Rana kukunoris. The sequence continues at coordinate 133,980,704 of CM056058.1, forward strand.
AAAATTTTTTTTTATATTTATATATATATATATATATATATATATATATATATATATCACTGGTCTGTTGTGCTTCCATTGTGGTGTTCAAAATCTTTCTGGCTGCATTTATGTCAGGGAAAAAAAGAAAAAAAAAAGGGGGATGCACCTACCCACTTAAATGCATTGAAAGCCCATCAATAAATGCACCCATGTTACATTTTTTTATATGGTTTTCGAGTCACATAACCTATAAACAAAAAGTTTAAAAAAAGGATTGATTTGGCAACTCTGTGGTTCATATAGCGATTTTAGCTATAGCTATGCTACGACTAAGGCTGTGGACGAAACACGTCGGTGGTTCTACTTGTCACTTCATGTAACTAACCATTAAAATAGGGACACTACAGAGTTGCCGGCTCAATCCTTTTACTTGTTTGTCCTGTGGTGTGCAAGGACAAACTGAGCCTGAGCACCAGAGGATCTTGCAAATTAAACTGGGTGTTCCCCGTTGTGTGCGCCGTCTCTCTTCAAACTTACCTATAAAAAACACACCATAAGCACAGAAAAATCGTGGCAAAATTGCATGCATTGTCGGCACCTTTTTCTCTATCAAAATAAAAAAATAAAAAAAAAACGTTCGGATGATATATAATCGACCACTGAAATTTGGTGCATCTCTAGAATGATCTTTTTATTATAAGAATCCTAATACAATAACTGCCATGTTAATGCTCAAAAGAAGGGAAGAGTATTTTTTGTCTTTTTTTTTTTTAAAGAGGACTACACTACGCTGGTACTCACTGCTCCTTCACTTTGTTATTTGTACAGAAACGCTCCTCTCTTTATGGCTAAAATGCAAGGCTGGATGCACTGGAATCCTATTGGATGAACTTGTGTCATTTCCATGGGAGATCAAGAGAATTGGACTTTGCGACTTTTCAACTGGCAGGAGAACTTGCGCAATATATTGTTGCCATTTATCCCAAGCTCTGCGGAGACCAGATCCAGCTGATATTTCTTTGTAGAGTTTCCGATTACCATATATTACAGCGGAACCTCGGATTACAAGCATAATCCGTTCCAGGAGAATGCTTGTAATCCAAAGTACTCGCATATCAAAGCAAGTTTCCCCATTGAAGTCATGGAAACTAAAATAATTAGTTCCGCATTGACTTCAATGGCATGCAATACCGCATACGGCCAGAGGTGGGCGGCGCCGGAGAGCCTCAGAAACGGCCCCACAGACTTTGTTCCTGAGGTTTGAGGAGGTAAGCCGAGCTGTTCTCGGGCCTTTCTAAACGGTGCCTATTGGCACCGCTCCGGCGCCCCCCAACGTCAGGTACTGCACACCGCTTTGGCCTGAATCGTGTTCGTTTTGCAAGACAAAACTCACAAACCGAGTTACGATTTTTTTAAATACAGTGCTTGTATTGCGAAACGCTCGTTAGCCGCGTTACTCGCAATCCGAGGTTCCGCTGTATTAGCTATATCATTTCTTATATGATGCTATGGATCTGAACCCCAACTTAAACCTCAAACCTAACACAAGATGTAGCCGGTATTGATGGCGGCCTGGATGCTGCATTACATACTCTCACTTCATCACATGGCTGCAGCTCAGGAATAATTAAAACACACCCTTGGTCTACCCACTCCTAAATCATACAGAGATGTTTAGAGATTGGATGATAACGGAAGAAATGGGAGCAGGAATAACACCCCTTCACCAGGAGGAAGTCAGCAACTCACCAAAGAGAACCATAAACCACAATCAAGTGACCACCATGAGCATTGATTAGATTGGAAGAGGTCAGTCTTGGCAGAAGGTGATAATTCAGAATTTGGTGGAGTCAGTGTTCCTGGGTCTGAACATCTTAAATTAAGGGTGAACTCCGCCTGTGTTCCAGGGTCTGATTATCATTTATGGGGGTCCCTCTACCTGCTGGATTTTTCATTTTACTTTACAACAAAGAAATCAGCAAGAGGAGGAAAGAGAAACCCCAAGGTGAGCGAGAACACCACATGGTTGGGCGTTCGAAATTTGGCTGGAGTACCCAAAAGCAGGCGCCTCAGTCCACCAAGCTCCACCTATAAATGAAATATCACCTTCCAGTAGGCCGACCGTTTAATTGTGTGGAAGAAGATTGGAATTGCTGTCTTCAGCAGACGGTAAAAGGGTAACTTATGGAAACCAAAGTGAGGTGACAGATGGGATGGGGGACAGTGCGAGAGAGCAACCAACCTTTTCTGACTGGCAGATAGGAGTCCTGTGACGCTTCTAGACAGAGGGGGGAGGGGTGAGGAAATGGGGAATAAGGGAAAAAAAAAAGATAGAAAAGCAGAAAAAAAAGATTAAAAATAAATAAAAGGTTTGTGGAAGCATTAGGATTCACGTGTGAGCTTAGTCAAGTGCCCGCCCCCTGCGACACGCCGCTGTGCTCGAAGATTTCCAGTGGCTCTGGCAGGAAGGAGGGTTCATGCAGCACAATGTGTGTGTAAGTGTAGGGGCAGCGATGGCGGCGGCACGGCATTGTGGGGGTGTCCCTTCCATCATATACAGAGCACACTGACAGAGCGATGGAGGGGGAAGGTCACAGGGGCCACACAAAGTGCAATGTGGTACAGAGGTCTACATACATCTAGCTGTGAATAAAAATGGGTGAGAGATACAGAATACACACACTTTATATACAATGTTATAGGGCATGTATATGCAATTAGCGGACCTCCAGCTGTTGCAGAACTACAAGTCCCATGAGGCATAGCAAGACTCTGACAGCCACAAGCATGACACTCCGAGGCAAGGGCATGATGGGACTTGTAGTTTTGCAACAGCTAGATGCAAGAATGCCGACATCACTTCAACATTTAGAATGCGATCACCAAATCAGCAGCAGTGAGAAATCACAATTGTGTTCCCTATGCATGACTTCATGTAGTCAAGGCACTTTAAATATCACATTGTAATATGAATCCACAAACAGGGAGAAACATGATGCAGTGAAACGCATACTTTTTTTTTAAAGCAAACTCCTTTTAAAACTGAAATCCAGTAATTGGATGAAACCTATCGTTGAAGTGGTAGCACCCCGCCGCTACAAATCTAGTCCAGTGATAGGGAACCTCGGGGCCCCAGAGGTTTTGGAACTACATTTCCCATGATGCTCACCAACACTGCAGAGCGCATGAGCATCGTGGGAGAAATGTAGTTCCAAAACATCTGGGGTGCCAAGGTTCCCCATCACTGGTCTAGTCTAAGAACACACACACACACCATTAGATTTTGTCGATTTTTGTCTTCAGATTTACCAAAACCATATAATATGGAGGTCGAACCTTAAAGGAGTTGTAAAGGGAAAAAAATGTTTTGCTGAAATAACTGTTTACAGGGTATAGAGACATAATAGTTAACTGATTCCTTTTAAAAACGGTTACAAATAGATAAAAAATCAATCATATAATGTGCCTGTAGTTTCTAGTTTCGTTTTTCTGCTTCTGTGATGTACAGAGCCAATACAGGGCAGTGATGGTTTGTAAAACTAACTTGATTGGTGCTGAGGGGTTTTAGACACACAGTACTCACACCTCCTTGATTAGTGACCACAGAGAGAAAGCTCCCAGTACTGTGGTTATCAGGAAACAGACAACCAGGAAGTGTGGAGATCAGAGAAGAATTACAGCAACTTGAGAGCAAAAACGAACGAGGACATGAAAATAGCACTGCATTAAGGTAAAGGAAGCTATTAAAATAAAAATTTCCTTTACAAACCCTTTAAGAGTTTCAATTTCTATGTAATTAGGCAGGCTCCTTACACTACATGGTTTTGGTAAATCTGAAGACAAAAATCTGTTGAAAATCTAATAGCGTGTATGGGGCATAAGGGTGCAGGGATAAGATGGATTACAGTATTCCTGGATCCAGCAATCTTCTATGCATGCGGCCGGTCCAGTGCTGCCACATCTCTAAGGAGCTTTAAACTGGTGGGGAAGGGATCACCGCTCCAGGTGGATGTGAGGAAAATGGCACTCCTCAAGGTGGAAGCAGATGCAGGCTAAGCATATATAGCGATTAGAAGAGGGAAGTTCTGGACAGCCGCACGCAATAAAAAACACATTTATTGTGCGAAATAACAAAAGTACAAACCACAGCAGGGTACAGGATAAAAAAAAAAAACGTACGCATTTCACACTCTTAACAGTGCTTAGTCATAGCTGTGACTAAGCACTGTTGCGTGTGAAACGCGTCAGTTTTCTCCCCACGTACAATACAGAGTTAATAGTCCTGCACTGTACATGGAGATGCTGGGGGAGCTTCAGATAGAGAACAGCGCAGTCTGCTGCACTGAGGGATAGGGTAAGTAATCCACCCTAAACCAGGACCACTAGACTAAATGAGCAGTTTTGTCCAATTCCCAGAGTTCAGCTATATAAAAAGTGACAAACAAAACAAACGATTCTCAAGCAAAAATTGTTATACCTCAAGGTTTGCAAACCATCTCCAACTACTGACATATTGAAGTTATACAGATCCTTTGGCCAGAAATAGTCTGCATTTAAAAGGCAACAGCCACCTTATAAACGCACCATCTAGACTCCACTCCTCAACCACAGTATGTGAATATGACCCGACACTGCCTGCCTGGCCTGCGAGCCTGGAGCGCGTTTCAGCCTGATGTGCATTTAGCACCGTTCTGCAATCTGGTATGTTCAAGTGTGTTCTGTTCCTGCACTGTGTTCAAAACGCACTGCACTTGCGATCTGCAGTGGTTGTCAGTGTTAACTTGACACCCCAAACATAGGGAGCAAACATAGTGTCTTTGTCTGCACCAGATCGCATGCACAGTCCTACCGTGGGACCTGATGCTGTGCGTTTTTAAAGTAGTGCATACATTACTTTTGGTGCAGTGAAATGAAATCAAACGAATGGGCTGAAATCACACCACACATGGATCACGCGTGAATCGCACGCGCAATGCATTTCTGTGCAATTCATGGTGTGACCCAGCGCTTTGTGTAAAGACCACCCACTTAACTGGAGCACATAAAAGTAACCTGAGAGAAAACCCCTCTATACCAACAATCATTTATGCCTATAGTGGTTGTGATCAATGATTCAGCTCAACACGTTTCCCAGATTTGAAACAGTCCGCTTCTTCAGGAGCTAAATGGTCAATTTGTGCTAAAGTAACCTAATTTAACATGTTGGAGACCATATATGGATATTTCTTGGCATACGTTGGCTGTATGTTGCCAGGATCAATTTCTCACTTTAAAAATTGGTGAAACTCTGGGCTGTCAGTACCCCAGCACAGGGGGTAAGTTTTGAGCAAATTTACTTTTTAGCTCCTGAAGAAGCGGTCTCAATTCTGGGAAACGCGTTGAGCAGAACCATCAATCACAACCACTATAGGAGTAAATGATTGTTAGAATATAGGGGTTTTCCCCAGGTTACGTACATGTTCTCTCCAGTTAAGAGGATGGCCGTTACAATAAGGCTCCATGCACACTGAAGCCGATAAACTGCAGTTTATTGGCATTTTCCCTTTTTTTTTAAAGCCCATAAACTGAACTCTATGTTAGCCTATGTGCCCATGCACAACTGTGCGTTTTTTAGTGTTAATGAGCTTTGGAGTTTATTGGCTTTTTTCTGAACGCCCGACATTTGCGTTCAAAGTGCAGTTTTTCGGCGGGAAAAAACGCTAAAAAAAGTAAAAGCTACACTCAAAAACGCTGATCAAAGCTATTGCAAAAATGCTAAAAACGTTGCAAGGCTCCCTGCAAAGATACTGCCGTTTTTTTATCAGCTTCAGTGTGCATGGAGCCTTAGTTTGGGGTCTTATTTTCTATACTGCTCGTTATTTTCTCTCAGGGCTCCATTTATGTGTGATTTATTTTATCTCTCTGTATAAAGCAATATTGTTTTTATAGAAACAAAGCTATAATTTTGTGGTGCCTCAAAAGTCCAAATAGATCTGTATGAGCAAATGGTTTAATAGTAAGGATGTGGCACAGTAAGCGAGTCAATAAATCTAGGCTCGGTTCACACCTATGTGTTTTTTTATGTTTTTTTGCAGAAACGCGCTACAGTCCATTTAACATGGTTTCCTATGGGACACGTTCACGTCTATGCTTTTTTTAGCGGCTGGGTTTTTGGAAAGGGTCAGTGACTTTTTTTTTTAAACGCAAAACTGTGCTTTTTTGGTTCCAGAGACTTCAATAGAGAAGCTGCAGAAAAGTTTTTACTGCGACAAGTTGGCCAAAAAAAAAAAAAAAAAAAAAGCATAAAAAAAATTAAAAACTGCATGGATGTTAACCGAGCCTCATTGTTTATTAGTATCTTTTTAACAAAAATTACTGAATTAAATTATACATAAGATCTGGTTTTTATCATCATTTACTATTAAATAATGGAAAATTCTTTACTGTATTATTGGATTTTGATACAAAATTCAATAAACAGAAGAAACAATAAATCTTGTATGTTTTTTTTTTATATTTCTAAAAGTTCATACTGTAGGTTGATATCCACTCAACATTCTTTCTATTTTTTTATTTTTTATTTCTTACACCAAGTTAACAAATTGAAACAATATATAATTTAATATGTTTATGTTAGTTTTGTAGGACTGAAGAAGGGGAGATCTTTGAACCCACAAAATGGTTTAAAGTTAAAAGTTTTTATTTTTTTTGGTGAACAAATATTAAATATTAAAATCTTTTGTTTGGGACTCTATACATTTAAGTGCAGCCTTACCAGAGCCACTGTGCCTCATCACAATCTGATTTATTGATAACTTAAATCCAACACCTCACTTCCACTTGTCCCACTCATAAAAAATGTAAGCCAGAAAAGGGAAGGTGGTCTGGATATTGCTGTCCTTGAATCTGTATAACTCTCACTAGTATGGTAGTAAATAAAAGCCTGGCATGTCAGGGTTCTTCAGTATTATCCCTTAGAAATATATATCAATGTATATTTACTAATACTTTATTATGGAGGGTACAATAATGCCTCCTTTCCACTGAGCGGATCGGTTCGGGTCGCTTAGAATGGTCCGGTCTATTCTGCTGAGCATTTCCACTGCAAATCGGATAATCCGGGACCATACAAGGTTTAGAAAAAAAGCCTAGCATGTCCACCAATCAGTGAGATGTATTTGTAGGTCCGCCCTAATGGAACCGTTCCATTTTCTATGGCCCCACATCTGAAGCAGGACCCAGAATGGTCCGGTACGGTTCGCTTTTATAATGGAAACACCCAAAATAGCGTACCGTGCCGAACCGATCCGCTCAGTGGAAACGAGGCATAGGGTTATCTGCATCCTCTCCAGCTCCAGTGAAGCTACAAGTCCCAACTTGAAGTACACTACAAACTGTATAATACCTTCAGATTCAGTGATTGCTGGGAATGTTTTGACCTGGAAAGGCCGATATGGTTTCCCTTCTCTCACAGGAGTTTCCTCACTTTCCTCAGAGCTCACCCGTACGTCACCCTGCGACTCGGAGAAAGAGGATGTGAACTGGTCCATGTCTGACTTCTGCTCTTGCAGGAGTTCATCTATATGGGAAGAGAATAAGAGGTATGAGATGCCTCACGCCGAACACTGATGGAGAAGTCACACAACACTGAGCACAATTACCAATCTCGTCCTGGATCTGTTCGGCCACATATGGCACTTTGTAGAGGAGGGACAGACTCTGGTTCATCCGTTCTTCGATTACATGGAGATGGGTCATCACCTGCAATGCAGCACACCAATAAGTCAAAATTAAATAATTTTTACACCTGTGTTTTGTGGACACTTTAGATTGAGCCGCCTCAGATAAGCTGATGTGACTCCAGTTCACCTTCGTTTACTCACAGTAGCGCATCAGTTTTACCTATATATATTTTACACCAATAAGTCACCATGTGATGATTATCAGGTCTTAGTCCTTGTAAAAAGGTGAAGAGCCATACATGTTTGGGAAAAATAAGGATATTAATACATAGGCCTCAGATAGCCACATACGTTCCTGGTTGCGCCTGAAGTGGCCCCTTCTCCGAGTTGGCAAGCCTCAAGAGCCCTCTACCAGAGCTTACAAACCTATGGGACTACTGATGACAGCTTGGCATTTACGTCTGATGTGTGCTGCCAGTGCCATGCTATGAAACACTCATGTGATCAAATGTTGCCTACTACTATGTTTTTTATATATAAACCATTTAAAGAAAAGGTTTCAAATGTTACAAAGAAGAATAAAGAAAAGGAAAAATCCAGTGCAATATACCACACGAGTATTAGAAATCGATGCATTATACAGTTGCATAAGTGACAAAATTATGAGCAGTTGAACATTACTGCCAACTTAATGAGTGGGTTATGCCATATTAAAGCGGAGGTCCAGCTGAAAAAAAATAAATAAAAAAATTATGTAAAAGTCAGCAGCTACAAACACTGTAGCTGCTGACTTTTAATAAGCACACTTACCTGTCCAGGGTTCCCGCAATGTGCCCTTCAGATCGTGTGTCGGCTGCGCCATCCTCACTAAGGGTAACAGGCAGTGAAGCCGCAAGGCCCGTTTCCTACTGCGCATGCACGAGTCGCGCATCGCTTTGTGAATGGGCGGCGGTATCCTGGTACACACACACAGGTGCCAGAAGACAGCATGCCCCATTTCACAGGAGGCGAGGAAAAGAGAACTGCCTAGCAACAGCCATTTCTGGCAAGTATAAAAATTTCAGAGCCTTTTTAGGGTGGACCTCCGCTTTAAATCATACAGTACTAAGACAAAATTAAAGAAAAATAAATAAAATAGTGTTCTATCCCATAAAGCATGACATCACTACAACACCGTAACAGCCAATATATATATTATATATATATATATATATATATATATATATAAAAAAACTGTTTAAAATAGCCAAAAAAAAAAAAGGAGGAGACCACAAAGCCCCAGAAAGGAAGAAGGAAAGAGGCCGTACGGTGTGCAAAAGCTCAAGGTGATTTTAAGGGGCTTGAAGGGTTGCATAATCGTCCCGGGCATCCCAAACTGCATTGCATTTAACGTTTAGCTAAAGGCAAAACCATTGTTTTCGTTTGGAATAGAGTGGAGAAGGATTAGAACACCTGTCAGTTTTTGCTGCAGTCTGTGTCCCCCTTTGGGAGCTTTACCCCATTTGTACTGTTGACCATTGTTATTGAAATAAACAGCAAAAAAAAAAAAAAAAAAAAAAAAAACACACATTTTGAGTTGTTCCCAGAAAAGTAACCAAGGGGAAATATTCCAATGGGGACACTAGTTCTGGTGAGCGGGAGGTCCCCAAGGAATCCCCTTAATTGCCTCCCACTTCCTGTTTGGCTCTGGGACAGGAAGTGAAGGGAAATCTCCCCATGGGACACAGATGGCGATTCTTTTTTTTTTTTCTTTACAAAAGTCTGACAAGGGCTATACCCTGAATTATACAAAAATTAAAAAAATAAAGTATTACTTATAGTTCTACTTTAACTAGGGTATTGTGCAATCTAGTTGTAAAATATTCATACACATATACACACACATTATATATATATACACACACACACACACACAAATTTCTTGAACCCGTTGTAGAACAGAAAATAGAGGGGGGGGGGAGGTCGTTTCCATCAAGCAGCGATTAAGCATCTAGCCGTTGTAAGTATGCGTGTCATCAATTTTCTTAATGATTTCCCTAGATCCTTCCCAAGAAGGCCCAAATGATGCGTCAGCGGATAGCCGATACCAATTTAATGCAAGGTCAGTTATTTTTATTTAAGGTACAAATCTCCTAAATGATTTAGTGAAAGGGTACGGGGAAGACAAAGGGTTACAGCACTTCTCCACTCAGATACGGTTTCCTGGGTATGGAAGGCTCCATTACACGAGAACTGTACTGATCTGTGTATGTGCTTTTCATTTTAAATAGCCCTCTAATGATTCTGAAGCTAGTCAGGATGCTGAATGATTAGATTGTATAGGTCCCGTGAGGACTCCATTTGTTTTTTTACATCTGCCTCTTGAAGAGTCATTGTGGGTTGGAGCCATAACTACAGAGAGGATACTTAGAAGAGCTTATTCAACTGGGGAGCCTTCAGATTTTGTCAGGGGTTAAATGCCTAGAAATTGCCTGAATTTTGTATAATTGTATGTAAGCCAGCGGGTGGAACAAAAGGTGGAATTCTGCTTTAAGCAGTCCTTTTCCCCCTTACATGCCACATTTGGCATGTAATTTTTTGGGGAGGGAGCAGGTACCTAAGTTTTGACAGGTACCAGCTCCCATTCCCTCATGGGCCACCCAGGCAGCTCAAGCCCAAGTTCTCCTCTCCCCCTCCATCCCTGCAATCTTCTGGGACATGTCACAGATCCCAGAAGATTGCCCGGCAATTAACCACTTCAATACCGGGCACTTTCACCCCTTCCTGCCCAGAACAATTTTCATCTTTCAGTGCTGTTGCACTTTGAATGACAATTGCGCAGTCATGCGCCACTGTACCCAAACTACATTTTTATAATTTTCTTCCACAAATAGGAGCTTTCTTTTGGTGGTATGTGATCACCTCTGTGGTTTTTATTTTTTTGCTAAACTAAAAAAAAAAATACCAACATTTTTGAAAAGGTTGCACTGATGGGCACTGACAGGCAACACTGATGGACACCAATAGATGGTAGCACTGATGAGGTACTGACAGGTGTTACTTGTGGGCACGGATTGGCACCTCTAATGGGGGCTGCGCCGATAAGCAATGTGCCGATTATCAGCGCAGACCCCCCTCTGACAGGGAGAGCCGCTGATTGAGGAAAGCCATTTACCATCACTTCCTGGTTCATGCTGTGATTGGTCACAACTGATCATGTGGTAAGGAGTCTCCATCAGAGGCTGCTTACCAGGATTGGAGATACGGCGTGTCAGCGTTACACACAGCACAGACAATCGCCGTGGGCGCATGCGAGCATGTTATCCTGCTGGACATCATAAGACGCCCAGTCAGGATAACGGAACCACCACCCTGGCCTTCATTCTGCTATAGGCCAGGCGGGAGGTGGTCAAGGAGGTGCAGTACAACTAGGGTTGCCACCTCATCCCTTTAAAAGGGAACACATCTGAATTACACAGATTCTGTGGCCAATTAAGTTGGTAATTAAACTCACTTGGTGCCTTATCTGTATTAAATTAGCCTCAGAATCTGTGTAATTCAGATGTGTTCCTTTTTAAAGGGATGAGGTGGCAACCCTAAGTACAACTCACACATGAGCAGTGCGCACCTGGCTGTAAAGCCACAAGTTGTCACAGCCAGGGGCCCACACTTTTAATGCTGGCGCCAGGGATAGACGAGGGAGAGAGAGGAGGGTTGGGGGCGGCCGCATCGCTGGATCATGGGACAGGTGAGTGTGCTTTAATAAAAGTCAGCAGATACACTTATTGTAGCTACTGACTTAAACACAAAAATGTCTGGATCTCCGCTTTAAACAAAGCCACAGGTTTTCAATATGCACCATTACAACCTGGCAGGTGCTGGAGTCCCAACAACCAACAAGGTCATCGGTGAATAAGGCGACGTCATAATGTGCTAGTAATGCATCGCTTACTAGCATATTATAAGAAACTTGCCTTAGAACAAAGCCCTCCAGCGCCGCAATGTCACCCCTGACATCTACCTCCGGTCTTCCTTTTGGGCTCACAGCCTCCGACTATATCAGTGGTCAGGTGCGCGATGACGTCACTCCCACTGATGCATTCGGGAGCTGCCGTTTCTGGTACAGGCTATGAAGATCCAGCACGGTAAGCCGGACCTTGAGAGCTCATGCGCCGATGAGGTCTTGGGCTGCATGCACTCTGAATATCTCAAACTGTGTAAGTGTAGGAGAGTCACAGTACCTACAGGTAAGCCTCATTATAGGCTTTCATATAGGTACAAGTGATAGTACTAGTACTGATCTGTACTAATATCACTGACTAACATTAGGTGTCCTGCATGTGTGGCTGTTACTGCCTATTAGTTTATTTCTCTACATTTTAGAATGGGGTGCCTCTAGATTTTACATAAATATAAAAGGGTGCCTTGAGTGAAAAAAGGTTGTGAAGCACTGGCTTAGAAGAATAACACAAAGGAAAAAGCCCCTCTAAGTGCAGGACGACCAACAAATTGAATACAAACAGATAAGGGTCACTCACACTTCCATTGTTATAAACAAGCTCATCATGAACGTAAAAGTTTGGGGCGCCAAGCTGGAGTAAAGAGAACATTGGGGGTTCCGCTGTTGATGCACCCAGAACAGGGGACTTTCTCTCTTACTTGTTCCAGGTACATCATCAGTGGAACCCCCAGTGTTCTTTCTCTGGCTCCTCTCCAGCTTGGCGCCCCAGACCTTCTTCACACTCATGATGAGCTTTAAACAAATGCGATTGGCCCTTATTTGCGTTTGATACATTTTTTTGGTTTACTGCACTTAGAGGGTCTTTTTCCTTTTTTACCTTCTATGTGCATCATTCTGCATCAGCCATGGCATCAGCTGCCCTAGTGACGGACCTTCGCTGGAACGCTCTTGGGACTTTTCACTATTAATATCATTATTGCAGTGGCTGGTCTCACAGAGCGACCACCCTGCCTTTGCACCTACCATGCCTCTTTTCTTAGAGATAAGGATGCCGATTTGACCCCAGAAAGATGAAGGAAATCTGCACGGGACCTCCCCTGGGTGTATAGCAGGACTGCAATGGATAAACATCATAAGGTACGCCTTAGCAGCCATTTTATGCTCAAGAAGATGAATGGAGTTTGCTTTGGAGTCATGACAATTGCACCACTAGGGGGAGCTAGCGGCATGCATTACCTGCAGCACTGGGAGCCATAGTACGCAATACAAAGAGGAAAGACAAACATAGGCGGAGGGCTTCTCACCTGACATGTTTACAGGTTATAGGAAAATACCTGGGAAATGTACAGACGGCCAGCCTTGTAATATGAAGCTGTGCCGTCACCAGGAGAATGAGCAAGCATTCTACAGAACCGATTGTTCATAGCCAGGAGGACTGCTGGGGCAACCTATTTCTCTCCAGCACTGGCATGAACATGAACGCTCTGCTCACCTAATACTCATAATACTCAGGGACGCTGGGGTTCAGACCTGCACATCACATAGCTCATTGCTGTTCATTTCCAGTGCATTATACAGTATTTCACAAAAGTAAGTACACCCCTCACATTTTTGTAAATTGTTAATTCTATCTTTTCATGTGACAACACTGAAGAAATACTTCATATTCCCATCGCACACACTCCCGGATACGCTCATGGGTTTGGGTGCTCGTAGCAACAACCAGCTGGATACTGGTGCACGTTACAGTAGAAATATTTGCCAGCACACCATGGAACGACGTAAATAGCGTCCAAACGGATGATTTATTGCAGAGCCACGCAGGGCCCCTTCGTCAGGCATGCGACATGCCTGACGAAGGGGCCCTGCGTGGTTCCGAAATGTTGCACTCTGTGTTGTGATCGTGCAATAAATCATCCGTTTGGACGCTATTTACGTCGTTCCATGGTGTGCTGGCAAATATTTCTACTGCAACACTGAAGAAATGACACTTTGCTACAATGTAGTGACTGTACAGCTTGTATAACAGTGTACATTTGCTGTCCCCTCAAAATAACTCAACACACAGCCATTAATGTCTAAACCGCTGGCATCAAAAGTGAGTACACCCCTAAGTGAAAGTGCCCAAATTGGGCCCAAAGTGTCAAAATTTTGTGCGGCCACCATCATTTTCCAGCACTGCCTTAACCCTCTTGGGCATGGAGTTCATCAGAGCTTCACAGGTTCCCACTGGAGTCCTCTTCCACTCCTCCATGACGGCATCACAGAGCTGGTGGATGTTAGAGACCTTGCGCTCCTCCAACTTCCATTTGAGGATGCCCCACATATGCTCAATAGGGTTTAGGTCTGGAGACATGCTTGGCCAATCCATCTGCTTTACCCTCAGCTTCTTCAGCAAGACAGTGGTCATCTTGGAGGTGTGTTTGGGGTTGTTGCCCTGAGGCCCAGTCTCTGAAGGGATCATGCTCTGCTTCAGTATGTCACAATACACATTGTCATTCATGGTCCCCTAAATGATCTGTAGCTCCCCAGTGCCGGCAGAACTCATACAGCCCCAGACCATGACACTCCCACCACCATGCTTGACTGTACTCCTCACCTGGTTGCCGCCACACACGCCTGACACCATCTGAACCAAACACGTTTATTTGGTCTCATCAGACCACAGGAGATGGTTCCAGTAATCCACGTCCTTAGTCTGCTTGTCTTTCTTGTGCACCATCTTTAGAAGAGGCTTCCTTCTGGGATAACAGCCATTCCGACCAATTTGCTGCAGCGGCATATTGTCTGAGCACCGACAGGCTGCCCCCCCCCCCCCTTAACCTCTGCAGCAATGCTGGCAGCACTCATACGTCTATTTCCCAAAGACAACCTCTGGATATGACACTGAGCACGTACACTCAACTTCCATGGCGAGGTCTGTTCTGAGTGGAACCTGTCCTGTTAAACCGCTGTATGGTCTTGGCCACCGTGCTGCAGCTCAGTTTTAAGGTCTTGGCAATCTTCTTATAGCCTAAGGAATCTTTATGTAGAGCAACAATTTTTTTTTTCAGATCCTCAGAGAGTTCTTTGCCATGAGGTGCCATGTTTAACTTCCAGTGACCAGTATAAGAGAGAGCAATAACACCAAATTTAACACACCTGCTCCCCATTCACACCTGTGACCTTGTAACACCAACGAGTCACATGACACACCGGGGAGGGAAAATGGCTAATTAGACCCAATTTGGACATTTTAACTAAGGCCCCTTTCACATTGAGGCGTTTTTCATGCGGTACAGCGCTAAAAATAGCGCTGCTATACCGCATGAAAAATCATGCCCTGTAGTGTTCAATGTGAAAGCCCGAAGGCTTTCACACTGAAGCGGTGCGCTAGCAGGAACGCTCCAAAAGTCCTGCTAGCCGCATCTTTACCGCGGTATAGGAGCGGTGTGTTCACCGCTCCTATAGCGCGCCTTCCCATTGGAAACAATGGGAAACCGCGGCAATAGCGCGGTAATACCGCCCGCAACGCGGGCGGTATTAACCCTTTTTCGGCCGCTAGCGGGGGTTAAAACCTCACCGCTAGCGCCCGAATATCGCGGTAAACACGACGGTATAGCGGCGCTACAAATAGCGCGGCTATACCGTCACCGCGGCTCCACGCCTCAATGTGAAAGGGGCCTTAGGGATGTACTCCCTTTTGTTGCCAGTGGTTTAGACATTAATGGCGAGTTCTTTTGAAGGGACAGCAAACTTGCAGTTATACAAGCTGTACACTCACTACTTTACATTGGAGCAAAGTGTCATTTCCTCAGTGTTGTCACATGAAAAGATATACAAAATATTTACAAAAATGGGAGGGGTGTACTCACTTTTGTGAGATACTGTATTTTTTGGCCTACTCCAGTCCGGTCACGTGATCCCAGGCAGCAGCTGCAGGGTAGAAAGTGCTCCACAATGGCAGGGAATGCCTGCAAGTGATGAGGTCACCCTTAGGGCTCTTTCACACGAAGCGTCCGTTCAGATCCGCTTGCCAGTTTTTTTTGCGGACCAGAACGGACGCTCCATGCTCCTCTATGGAGCCGCGGATGTCAGCGGAGATATGTCCGCTGACATCCGACCCGCCAAAGTATGACGGAGGAAAAACCTATAGGGGAGAGCGGAGAAAAGACAGGGCGGTCCCTGCACAGTGTGCGGGGACCGCCCAGTCATCCTGCAGCTCAGCGGAGGTCAATGGAGCGATCCCCGCTGAGCAAACGGAGGTGCACGGGGCGGATCATTACTGATCTGCCCTGTGCGAAAGAGCCCTTAGGGTCCTTTCACACGTGCGGACCGTTTTTTAGGTCCGTTTTTTTTCATCAGTTGATCCGGTTTCTCGTCAGTTTTTCATCAGTTGTCATCCGTTTTTCGTCCGTTTTTCATCAGCTCTTTTTTTATTACATATTTTGATGAAAAACAGATGTTAGCGGATCAGATGTTAAACGGATCGTCCGCTAACATCCGTTTTTCGTCCGTTACGTTTTTTTGACGGAAGAAAAATAGGGTTTTCTTCCGTTCAAAAAAAACGGAGCTTAACGGAGAAGGACGTTAGCGGATGCGTGTGAAAGGACCCATAGGAAGCATTGCGGTCAAAAAACGGACGTCTAAAAAAGGACGAACGGTCCGCACGTGTTAAAGGACCCTTAGGCTCCCATGGCCCATCTGTTGTCCCTCCTCTCCCCTGCAGTGGCTACTGACTAACACAGGGAGCCAGATCAGATGACCGCAGCAGGTTGAAAACGGGTAAGTACATCTTTCTTACACAAGTTAGAGCATTTTTAAGTCTGGTAAGGTTTAGCCTGGAATTCTACTTTAAATATAACTTTTCTCAAAACCTAACCCTAATCTTGACACTAAATTTTAAAGTAATTTCCCAAATCCCCGACCCAAACAATGACCTATCAATCAAACCTTACACATGTACTCGCCCACTGGTTCTGTATACTCACATCATTGTCTAGTTGAGCTGCATGATTCTGGATAAAATGAGAAATACGATTTTTTTGCTTAGAATATTATTATATACAGGGTTTATATAGCGCCAACAGTTTGTGCAACGCTTTACATCAGGGAATATCACGATTATCTGCGTAACATCAGCTTTCATATTATAAAAAAAAAAGTGGGCTAACTTTACTGTTTATTTTTATTTTTTATTAATTAAAGTGTATTTTTTTCCAAAAAAAATTGCATTTGAAAGACCGCTGTGCAAATACACTGACATAATATTGCAACGACCGCCATTTTATTCTCTGGGGTATCCGATATATATTGTTTATATTTGGGGGTTCTAGGTAGTTTTCTAGCAAAAAATACTGATTTTTAAACTTGTAAGCAACAAGTGTCAGAAAAAGGCCTGGTCTTCAAGTGGTTACAGACCGAAGTTCATCCCTTAGATCGCTAAAGCGATACAATATTTTTTTTTGTTTTATATGTCTCTCTGCTGAGCCGAGCAATGCTGTGATAAAAAAAAAAAAGCGGCCAGAAAAGTTTGATAGCTGTAAACAGGGAACTGCTCCGCACTTGTTACATGAATCGTGGAAATGCTGTATTAAGATCGTGAGGGGGAGCTGAATTGAACGATTAATCGTGCAGCTCTATTGTGTACTGAACACTATTCACCACAGGCAGAGAGAATTTTTTTATATACAGTCTGCTGGAAATAGCTCCTGTTAAGAAGCCTGAATTAAAAGGTGGTTTGAAATCTTCATACACACAAACCAAACTAGATTTAGGAGTGACTTTTTTTCTTTAAGCATTAAGGGGTTAAAAAAATGAACAACTAGCGATTTGACATTGCAATTATCTGTGTGAGAACCATTGATGGTGTAATTTCATGACATGTTACACCCTCCTTACACAAACACACAGGGCGGCACACAGCACCCCGGGGCTCTCAACACCATTGTATGATGAATACTCCCCAACCTACAGAGCTGAGCGCAACAGAAGTAACCAATCAGAGATTGCCTTTCTCTGGATGGTGCAACCCTTATAGTAGCATTACACAATGCCTGGCGCCCCAAAACCTCTGCTGCTGTGTACATTGCAGTTATGCCTTTACAGCCTCTGAAATCTATTCACCCAATAATGAACGCCTATAATATGTATTCCTAGCAGAAGTGTTGCCACAAACAGCATTGCATCACATGCACAATTTTGGATGCGTCCCTACCTGGGACTTCATCTGTGCTGCTTTCTCTGGATCCACAGTCAGAACATGCTCATAATGACGGATGGTGTGTAGCTTGTCCTTGTTCTCTGCACGGACGTACTTCTTCAATGCCTGCAGGATACGGTGAGGCTGCAAGAGATCCAGACTGATTAACACCACGTGCATAGGGAATCCAGGAACATAAAAGCATATTCTGTTCAAAAAGTAATAACTTTACGAACAAACACATATAAAAAAAAAGTAAAAGTATATAAATGAAAATTAACAACTGCAGCGCAGAGCTGCAGTGCCACATGATAGGTTTAAGACGTATAACCCAACTTTAGACTTGGGTGTATGAAGGTGGTAGCTACAGTACCTTCATTCACCACAGTAGGGGAGGGCTCAGCTCTGATGACAACACCAGTGCCTCCATTCATCACAATAGGAGGCAGTGTAATCTTGAAACACAACAGAGTACCAGCACATGGTGCAGTGGAGTGGCTACAGTGCTCCCCTTTACTCCCCCCCCCATAGGAAAGTCCATAAATCAGGCTTCATTCCGGAGTGGAGCTGACAATCAGCACAGCAGACAAAAAAAAAGTGCTTTTATTGCATTACGTGCCCATGGATCAACAATAAATGACATTGTGGCGATACTCCTATATATAATATAAACATATAAACTGTGTGTGTGTGTGTATATATATAATGTATATTTCTTTAAAAGTTATATGTGTGTGGGCAGGCGAGTGCCTATGAAGCTTAACGTAAACACTTTACCAATACGTTTCTTTGACATTTAATATATGTGCACACATGGCGGTAGCCATGTTGGTTTACCACTTGCCTAATGGCCCTTTTTTTCACCGTTTGCAAACATAGTAAAAGCTGCTAGAAATGACTGTAAATCCCTCTCATGCCCCCCACACACGACCGGTTTTCCCGTCGGATAAAAAAAAAAAAGTTTTTCCCAACGGAATTCCTCTCCAGCCTGTCTTGCATACACACAGTCACACAAAATCCGGTGACAAGAACGAGGTGACGTAAAAGACGATGAGCCAAGAAAATTAAGTTCAATGCTTCTGAACCCCCTCGGAAAAGCATACAGATGAACGGTTTTCCCGTCAGGATTTTTTCTTGATAAAAAAATAAAAAGATCCTGCTCTCTTTTTTTGTCCGTCAGTTTTCCAGTGAAAAAGTGCGATGGAGCATACACACAGCCGGGATTCCCGACAAAAAGCTCTCATAGCAGTTTTCCCGTCAGAAAAAACGGGCGTGTGTATGAGGCATAACGGTACAAAAATTTCTGAAAGCAGAGACCATGGAGATTAAAACTTGCAATTTGTTTTTCAAAATATTTGTGCAGTTATAAAATGCATATTTTCAAGAAAAATTACACCAGAATTTTAGTGTAAACCAACAACATAAACCCATATATAGTAGGGGTGTCAAATATAATCGCTGCATCGCGATTCGGGTGTGCCCGATGCGAGCCCGATGCAGGCGACCGCCATAATCAGTCTCTGTCTCCTGTACTATATCCGCAGTCTCTGTCTCCTGTACTATATCCGCAGTCTCTGTCTCCTGTACTATATCCGCAGTCTCTGTCTCCTGTACTATATCCGCAGTCTCTGTCTCCTGTACTATATCCGCAGTCTCTGTCTCCTGTACTATATCCGCAGTCTCTGTCTCCTGTACTATATCCGCAGTCTCTGTCTCCTGTACTATATCCGCAGTCTCTGTCTCCTGTACTATATCCGCAGTCTCTGTCTCCTGTACTATATCCGCAGTCTCTGTCTCCTGTACTATATCCGCAGTCTCTGTCTCCTGTACTATATCCGCAGTCTCTGTCTCCTGTACTATATCCGCAGTCTCTGTCTCCTGTACTATATCCGCAGTCTCTGTCTCCTGTACTATATCCGCAGTCTCTGTCTCCTGTACTATATCCGCAGTCTCTGTCTCCTGTACTATATCCGCAGTCTCTGTCTCCTGTACTATATCCGCAGTCTCTGTCTCCTGTACTATATCCGCAGTCTCTGTCTCCTGTACTATATCCGCAGTCTCTGTCTCCTGTACTATATCCGCAGTCTCTGTCTCCTGTACTATATCCGCAGTCTCTGTCTCCTGTACTATATCCGCAGTCTCTGTCTCCTGTACTATATCCGCAGTCTCTGTCTCCTGTACTATATCCGCAGTCTCTGTCTCCTGTACTATATCCGCAGTCTCTGTCTCCTGTACTATATCCGCAGTCTCTGTCTCCTGTACTATATCCGCAGTCTCTGTCTCCTGTACTATATCCGCAGTCTCTGTCTCCTGTACTATATCCGCAGTCTCTGTCTCCTGTACTATATCCGCAGTCTCTGTCTCCTGTACTATATCCGCAGTCTCTGTCTCCTGTACTATATCCGCAGTCTCTGTCTCCTGTACTATATCCGCAGTCTCTGTCTCCTGTACTATATCCGCAGTCTCTGTCTCCTGTACTATATCCGCAGTCTCTGTCTCCTGTACTATATCCGCAGTCTCTGTCTCCTGTACTATATCCGCAGTCTCTGTCTCCTGTACTATATCCGCAGTCTCTGTCTCCTGTACTATATCCGCAGTCTCTGTCTCCTGTACTATATCCGCAGTCTCT
>CM056058.1:134003596-134018596 GCA_029574335.1 Rana kukunoris
GAAAAAGTCACTCACACGAGGGGGCTCAGCCTGCAGGGCCGACAGGTAGTTCTCCAGGGCAATGCGGCGTCTATCATTCAGCATGGCCTCCACGCGCTCCAAGTGGGTCTCCACCAGCTGCTGCTTCTCATGTGCTGCCTCCTTCTCTAGGGCCTTCACTGTGGCCTGGTAATGCTAGAAAGACAAGTGAATTACCAACAAGGACAATTTATATCTTACCAATGTCGTTCAGGATGCCAGACCCTCCATCCCAGCACAGGGTTAAAATTCCATTAGCTCTCAGGTGAATGACATTAGCTGCTGCTGCTGCTTTTACTGCCTGACATTCCTCATTATAGCGGATACTCATTAACCGTGACTGCAATAATTACAAAGTCACCCGCAGCAACACATATAATTACACCTCACTGGCTTTAAAGGTGGCAGAAGGACATGATGGAAGGAAAGGATAATAACAAAACTCTCAACACAAAACCAACACTTCAGATTATGAACCCAGTGCAAGTGGATAATGCCTGATCCTAAAAGGTACAAGAAGCTGCAAAAAATAAGAGGAAACTAATGAGGAGACAGAAAAGGTTGTGCAGAAAAGCAATAAAATGCAAGAGAAACAGAGTAGCTTTTTTTTCCTTGGCGGTCTGGGGTCGATGCCAAGAAGGTGAATAGCCAACGATGACTTTCAAATCATGCACAAGACTCTTTGAGCAGTTTCTTGCTTGGCTTGCATCAGCCGGGAATGCAGAGCATCCAAAGAGTATACAGCAATGCAGGCAGGATCATCTAGCATTTGGGTAGGAAACAGAATCTAGACGTCTCATAGGTAAAGAAAACAAGAAATGCACCGCTTGCAATTTACAGGTAAAAAAAAAAAAAGTCTCAAACATTTAACGTTTTCTTGCTGCCCCCAGGGAACAAAGTGCATTGACCAGGTTGTCTTATTCCAATAGGTGTGCCGAATGCAGAACTAGTGTGGTTGACTGTGCGCTCCCATCTCCCCACTGCTGTCTGACCACACTGCTCAGTAGGACATGAACACCTAATAACTTGTGATTGACAGAGGTGGTCTTTGACTCCAGGTGGAACACAAACAGTACTGAGCTCAGGCATGCTCACAACAGAGAGCAGGCAAGGAACGAAATGCTGCCTCGGCTCCATAAATTGGGCTTCATGCAGGGGAGGGGCTCAAAAACAATTATATCTGACATAAAGATGTAATATTTTGCAGAATTGTTCTTGGATTCCACAGAAATTAACATCTTTATGTCTGCTAGGAAGTATTTAAGCATGAATCAATAGACCAGCAGGTAAGATTAGATTACTAATGAGACTTGTTTAACCTGCAGTAGACGCTGACCAAACTCATAGGTTTAACATTTTAAAACAAAGCTGAAACTCCCAGCTCTGGCGATTGTCATGAAACATTTTTTTGCCTTCATTTTCCTCAACACATTTTCTGGACGTTCTTTCAAATCAGGAGCAAAGCTTTGGTAGGAGCGGGTTACTCAGGCAGTTTTTCCCTTCTAGAAGAGACTTGTTAATTATTCTCTCATGTGCGTTTGTCAAAATGATTGGGGAATTCAATACTTGGCAAGTCTATTTTCAGAAAATGTCCTGGTCAGTAGGGTTACCCTCCCTATACTACTAAGGGAAGTGGCTCACTTCAAAGTAGAACAATCGTTTCCCCATTAAAAAATATGCTGCAGCACTATAAGTTAGTGAGCACTTTGAACTAGATGCTCAACGCTGGTTTACAAGTCTGAGGCCCGTACACACCACCGAGCTTCTCGGCAGAATCCAGCGAGAAGCTCGCTGGGAGACATTCTGGCGAGAAGCTTGATCGTGTGTACACTTCCGACGAGCGTCCCGTCGGGAAGCTCGTCGAGCCAAAAAAGAGAGCACGCTCTTTTTCCTCGTTGTTCCATGAGGACTTTGGCTCGGCGAGCTTTTCCGACCGCCAATCGGGAACCTCGTCGGGCGGAACGATGGGTTTAGCCCGACGAGGTTCTCGTACATGTGTATGCGGCCTGAAGCTTGTCAGTTATCGCCTGGCCACATTTAGTGGTCCAGAAGGGTAGAACTAAACAGGGGCGATACCACGTTTTTTTTTATTATTATTTAGTGGTATGCAATGGGCTGATACCCCCTTGACACAGTGGAGTGCACAGAGTAGCATAAGATTGGTCAGGATCCACAGGTATTTTTTGCACCTAAACAGATGTAACACACTTAAAGTGGTTGTAAACCCACTCTTGCAACTTGCACCTACAGCCTAGATTAAGGCTTACCTGTAGGTACAAGAAATATCTCTTTAACCTACACGGTTAACGAGATATTTTCACATTAACGGGCACCGCTGTCTACCGCTGAGCAGTGCAGTTTTTGTGAATGGCAGGTCCCCCGCACATGCGCGGGAGTGATGTCATCGCCTCTCCAGCCAATCACAGTGCCAGAGTGGCGAAAACAAGGAAGAAGCTCCAGGGGACATGGCGGTGGATGGGACCGCACTAGACTTTGTTCTCAGTTAAGCGACACATAATGAGCTAGTATGCTGTGCATACTAGCTCGATAAGCCTTTCTCTTGCAGGTGTATTTGTTAAAAAAATAAAAATATTACAGAGGATTTACTCCCTCTTTAAAATTGTATATTTAACAAGTCAAAATAGGAGCAAAAACACTGCATCATAATCTAGATGGTTTTAAACCCGAAGATCCTTGGAAATTAAGTTACCAGGTATACAACCTTTATTTACTGGTTAAATTATACATCTGGAATAGAAAGAGACTTACCTGCATCAGGGTTTGTTTCTCAGCTTTCGGCATGTTCTTGGCCTGGTGCTCAGCTTCCTCCCACTCTTTCTTGGCCTAATTGGAGGAGGTGGAGAATTAGAACACAGCTACACCGATATGGTTTGACAGCCTTCCCTGCTCACCGGCCTGGACTTACCCGGTCCATCCTGTTGCGGTGTCGCACCTCAAGCTGCTCTTTGGCTTTCTGGAAGCGAGCGTGCTCATTGTCATCAGCTGGGGTCTCTAGATAGATGTCCACATCATCAGGTGGAGCAGAGGTGGAAGGGACTGGAAAAAGAAAGACATTAGTGAGTAATGTTCTATGCATCATCTACGAATCCCCGACCCGGACAGTGGATTAGGACATTAGAGGCAGCAAAGCGGCAGAAGGTTAAGCACAACTTCCATTCATTCACAACAATCACACAGCAAGATCTGAAGTGTGGAGGACGTGCTTCGTTGGGCCAACAAGAAGGCATCTTGTAGATTGGGGGGCTCTATTCTGTACCATCCACAAGGCACACTGGACAACTCCAACACTGCAGAATTTTTCAATCGGCGCAGAAAGTCGTTGTTTCTCATTACACTATGTTAAAGTGATTGTTTTTAAATCGGAAAAAACAAAAAACTTTACAAACATGTTATACTTACCTGCCCTGTGTAGTAGATTTGCACAGAGCAGTCCGAATCCTCCTCTTCTCGGGTCCCACTTCTGCACTCCTGGTTCCTCCCTCCTGTTCAGTGCCCCCACAGCAAGTAGCTTGCTATGGGGGCACCTGAGCCGAGTCACAGCTGTGTCCTTTCACACAAGGCACCTGGCCCCGCCCTCTCTCTCTCCTGATTGGTTAGCTGACTTTGATTAACAGCAGCGGCAGCCAATGGCGCTGCTGTTGTGTCTCACCAAGCAAGGGGGAGAATCTACGATGGCTGAGACACTCGTGGACATCGCTGAACAAAGAGGGACCTCAGGTAATGCATTAAGATAAAAAAGCTACTGCCTTTACAACCACTTTAAGGGATTTGCAAACAAGGGACTGAGCCCATTTAGTGTAACTGCCGACATATTTCCTCCACCTAGGCACAGTGTACAGTCTCCTAATAACATGAATGGCTGTGTGCTGCTGTATTCGTGTATATGGTGCCATCACAAAACACAAGTACAGGTGTATGAAAACGAGAATAAAAACAGAAAAATATCCTATTTTTTGTGCCTAAGGCCATATACACAGCGACAGCAGTGCACAGCAAATACACCAACAATTTCACTGAATATGCCAAGTCACCCATGTGAAAAAACCCTTGGATGTATATCAACATTGTTACATGGCGAGCCAAAACAACAACTCTGCAACCCTAGCCTGCAATTTTATGTTTATTTCTGTCCTTCGAGGTTTTAAAAAAAACTATTTAAAATTCTATGCTCAGTTTTAGGGTTCTTCACAATTCAAGCCTATGATCAAAAAGCAAACATCGCCCCATGTGTAATGTGTAAATCCCGGTTCTGAATCACAGGGTGCCAGTTGAGTTCATGACCTGGGCGTAGCAGAGAATATCGAAGGAAGGTTGACCGCACTCCAAAAAAGGTCAGAACAAATTAGCTCTATTGTATAAAAAAAAAAAAAGAAGGACATCACAGACCCGTGATACACAGACATAGCAGCGGACTAAAGTAACCAAACCGATGCCCAAAACAGCTAGATCTCAAAAATAACAAAAAACATATCAATTTATTTCAGATTACGGCTTGGCGACGCATTAAACCAGGCATGTTCAAAGTCAGGCCCGCGAGACACTTGCGGCCCACGTTCCGGTTTCAATATATATATATATATGCTGGCTGCCTTGGAGGGGGCGGGAGACGTGTCGTACATACAGTGAGAAATTCCTGTTTACACAGCGGCCTCTGTGATTGGAAGTCCTGTCTCCTGGGCTGCCATTGGACAACGCTTCTGTCCATCAAAGGAGGCAGGATTTTGTATTAAAGAGGCGGCCGAGAAAACAGATTCTCCTGTATGCAACGTGTTGGCGCTCGTCCCGCTACCTCACTGTCGCCTCCGAGGCTGCAGACGGCATGGATCAGGCTGCACTGATGGCAACAGGGGGGGTGCATTCATGGCAATGGGGGTGGGTGTGCAGATGGGCACTGATTAGGCTGCATTGATGGGCACAGACTCCTGAAGCTTCCCTCTTAAAGTGAAGGTGCCTATTATACGCTGATAAATACGGTATATCTAAATAACCCACCCAAGTGAATGGCAAGAGAATGTTTGTTGGGCGGAGTATTAGTTCTCTAACACATTTATTATAGAACTAATTTTAATGGTTCAAAGAATGTCAGGCAAAATGGTCGGGCCTCATGCATGTTCACTTCATCTAATCTGGCCCTCTTTGAAAAAAGTTTGGACACCCCTGCATTAAACTGTGGTGTAGCACAATTTGGGTTACAAAGCAATGATGACCAGTATGTGATTGGTTACCTCCTACACCCTCCCTATTGTGTTCTCTCTCCTGTAAGGCAAGATAAGGGAGTGGGAAATGCATGACAACTAAAGATTGTGTGTGCGGTCTGATACGATACGCGGTCCCAGGAGAGGACAGCTTGGACATCATGTCCTATCGCATAACATTTCTCCATGGCACACAATGACTCCCGTGTATCAGGAACATCAGTCGCAGCAAAGCCAGGCAGAGAGCCAGGTGAGGGGTCACGGCACCAGACACGTGAGGAACCCGCCTCTCACCAACTTCAATGCCAATGTAATCCAGAGGACTGGGAACTTTTGTTTCTTTTCATCAAAAGGTAACTAAGGCGTAATGTAATGAACACACACAGAGTTATTCATTTGGAAGATTATCTTAAAAAGTGCAACTCCACTTTCGTGGGGGAAAAAAACAAACAAACCATGGTTTGCTGTTTCGTAAATGTTTTCCTTCGCAATGTGAAATTAAGAACAAACATAGGGGGATATCTGAATACATTTCAGAAGATATGGTGCTGGTGGGTGGACTCCAATAATCCACTTGTTGATGGCCCTCTTCGGGATGAAGAAAATAATAAAAGCATAAATAATGGTTTCCGGTGGCAACTGGTGTAAGGGTTGACCGTGAAATGGACCAAGGTGAAGGAAGAGGTCAAGTATTTAAAGTGCAAAAACTTCACATTCTGCATGTGGTGAATAAATACTAACTCTGACAATTGGGTTTCCATGGGGGAAAACCATGACCAATGAGTGAGTGCGTATACACAAATGCCTTATGGCTATTGGTCATTGATGCTTTTCAGTCTGTGAAATGCTATGACGGATTTGGTACCATTTAATAGGTTTATTTTATTTTATTGTTTTGTTATTGTCATTTGTTACTCGGGACCGATACCGAGTATTTGCGGGAGTACTTGTACTCCCGCAAATACCCCCGATACCTAAATAGAAAACTTCCACCGCCGCCGACGCATATGCAAAGCCACCCCTGCCGCCTATACAAAGCCGCTGCCGCCGTGAACATTGTAGACACCTTTACTTTCAATAGCCGTTTTCCCTGCAGCGCGCCATGTAAAGGACACTCCCTCTTGCTCGGGATCTGTCCAATCCCGAGCAAGAGGGAGTGTCCTTTACATGGTGCGCTGCAGGGAAAACAGCTATTGAAAGTAAAGGAGCCTACAATGTTCGCGGCGGCAGCGGCTTTGTATAGGTGGCGGGGGCATCATCATCAGGTACGGGGGATATGGCTGCATTATGTGGGGGGACATGGCTGCATTATGTGGGGGGACATGGCTGCAATATGTGGGGGGACACATTTGAAAAAGTATCGGTATTCGGTATCGGCGACTACTTGAAAAAAAGTATCGGTACTTGTACTAGGTCCTAAAAAAGTGGTATCGGGACAACCCTATCAGAAACCTGTGTGATATGCTTTTATTACAGTGCATTTGTCTTTATATTTCCAAAAAAATAAAAAAAAATAAAAATAACAAATTACTTGCAATATAAATGCAAAATGCAATGTAATATGGCCAGGGCCGCCATCGGGGGGTACAGGCAGTACACCTGTAAGGGGTCCGGAGGTCCCCAGGAGCCCGGAGGCCACCTGGGCCCCAGATGAAAACCCCCTCTTTTTATTTATTTTTTATAAAAAAAAATATTTTAGTAAATTTTTATTTAATTTTTTATTAAAGGGCAAATTTTTTTAATTACATTTTTTTTTAGAGGTCCGGAGGCCCCCAGGGCCCCGGATGGCAACTCCCCTTTTATTTTTTATAAAAAATATATATTTTTTTCATTTATTTTATAAAAGATATATATTTTTCTTTTATTTTTTATTAAAGGGCCAATTTTTTTCTTTTATTTTGTTTTAGGGGTCTGGAGGTGCCCAGGGGCCCGGAGATCCCCAGATGACAACCCCCCTTTATTTTTTTATAATATATATTTTTTTTATAAATAAATACATTTTTTTTTTAATATATTTTTATTTTATTTTTTATTAAAGGGCTAATTTTTTTTTTCCTTTTATTTTTTTTTAGAGGTCCGGAGGTCCACAGGGCCCCAGATGACAAGCCCCCCTTTTTTTTAATGTTTTACTTTTTTTATATATTTTATATATAGATATATTTTTATTAAAGGGCTCAGAGGTCCCGGATGGAACGCCCCCTTTTTTTGTAATTTCCTTCTATAAAAAAAAAAAAAAAAAAAAAAAAAAAAAGTCCCCAGATGGCTACCACCGTTTTTAGAAATATATATCTTTTTATTAAAGGGCACAGAGGTCCTCAGAGCCCTGGATGGCTACCCCCCTTTTTTTTTATATATATTTTTCTTCTTTTTGTAAAGGACCCCTCCCCGCGTCTCAATTTCATGCGGCAGCATCCCCCCCCCCCCGGTTCTCTGTTCCAGGGGGCCCATGCCTGAAGCTGTGATAGGGGCCCCAAAATTCTAAGATATACCCCAGACGAAGTCTATTCAGACGAAACGCGCTGGTAGGACTCCAGTGCCACCACGGTTTTAGGCAAGCGCTTGAAGCCTTCTGTTAAATGTAAGTTTTTCAGCTGTATTAAATAAATTTTTGTACATTTTTAAAATGAAATTACACAATGTGGCCTTCTTCTCTTATTCCCCATAAAATGTTCACAATATTGGTGTGAGTTCCGACTATGCACCTTCCTGTGAATTGTATAGATTTTGTCCTTACTGATGTTTGGAAGATATAACTACTGAGGATTTTCCAGCCTTCACCCTGTCGGTTTGTGACAATACACGCCTATTCGATGGAGATGTTCCCCCGAATCCAATATATCTGGTAAGCCTACACTTTTGCCGGTGGTGGGTCTGCACATTATATACAACAGCTCCTGTTCACCGTTTAGAAGCTTTTCATATTATGAAGTCGGTGATGTTCCTTCTTCACATTTTCCGTACCGATACACAGTGGACTTTTTCATTTCTATCTATGGACTTAAATTTTATGTTTAACTGCATTTATTGTCATAGGTTTATTGCCGCAGTGCATACATCACTTTCAGGGTTCATACCCCTTCACTAATATTTACTAATTTGGTTTATACCTTTTGATTAAACTATTTAAGCGCTACACTTTAATTCATCCACTTTTCAGCCATTAGGCTTCATTTCCATGGACGTTTTTACAGCCACTTTTTTACAGCTTAAAAACGCCTGTCCATGTTTTTTTCTTTTTTTTGAGCTGGAGCTCAAAAACGTCTGTTTTTACAGCTCCAACGCTGGAGCTTCAGAACGCACTGGTCCTGTTTTTTTTTGCAGCTTAACCACTTAAAGACCGCCGCATGTACATTTAGGTCGGTAGAATGGCACGGACAGGCACATCAACGTATCTGTACGTGGCTGCCTTGACGTGGATCGGGGGTCCGATCGGGACCCCCCCCGGGTACATGCGGCGGTCCGGTTTGCTGTGGGAGGGATCCGGGATGAGGAGGCGGCTGTTCGTTTTTGTCCGCCCCCTCCGGATCGCTCCCAGCCAATGCGCGCGCTCCCCCTGCAGTGCACTTCCTCCTCCTGTGTAAACACAGGAAGGGGGAAGTGATGTGATCTCTCCCCTCGTCGTTTTTTTTTTAACCGCCACTGAGGAGGTTAAAACTTACTCACATAGTAAGTCTGCACAACACTACACTGACACCAGTACACGCAGGCACATTAACCCCTTGCGATCACCCACCCCCCTGTCACAGTGTCACTGAATGCAGTGATCATATATGTACTGATCACTGCATTTAGTGTCAGTGTGACAGGCAGTTAGTGTTAGGTCCAGGGTAGCCCCCGTACCCCCCCTAAGTTTTAACCCCTTGATCACCGCCCTAGTTAACCCTTTCACTCCCTATTGCCAGCGTCACTAAGCGATCATTTTTCTGATCGCTGTATTAGTGTCGCTGTTCCCTCTAGGTAGCTATTTTTTTTTTATTGCGATTTTTTTTTACTAAAGACATATGGCTAAATAAATGTTGGCCTAAATGTTTGACTAAAATTTAGTTTGATCTTTCTAATAACAAAAAGTAAAAAATGGATTTTTTTTCAAAAATGTCGCTCTATTTTTGTATATAGCGCAAAAAATAAAAAAAAATCGCAGAGGCAAACAAATACCACCAAAAGAAAGCTCTATTTGTGGGAAGAAAAGGACGCACATTTTGTTAGGGAGCCACATCGCACGACC
The DNA here is from genome assembly GCA_029574335.1 of Rana kukunoris. Classification (NCBI taxonomy): domain Eukaryota; kingdom Metazoa; phylum Chordata; class Amphibia; order Anura; family Ranidae; genus Rana; species Rana kukunoris. Next base: position 134,013,056 of record CM056058.1, read on the forward strand.
GCGCAATTGTCTATTAAAGTGACGCAGTGCCGAATTGTAAAAACCCCTTGGGTCATTTAGCAGCATATTGGTCCGGTCCTTAACTGGTTAAAAACGGCTCAGCCCTCTACAGCACAAAAACGTCATGGTGGGCATGAGGCCATAGACTAACATGGAGAGCCATTTTTAAGCTGCAAAAAACGCTCAGAAAAGTGGCTGTAAAAACGTCCATGGAAGTGAAGCCTTATCCAATTAGCCGTGTTAGCTGCCATTTGCACACAGGCAGCGCAGTGTTATTTTACAATATGTGACAAGATACAGGTCAGATTTCTGGCATCCCCTGCAACAAAATATTCATTTTGGCAAGATACTTCCAAAGGAAAATCATGTTGAAAAAAAAAAAAAAGGGTATGCAGAACCCTGAAATTCCCCTCATTAAAACCCTGCAGGTGCCGCAGCCAATTGATAATTATGATATCACTCCCATGCACACCCATTTTGCACATGGAAACAAAATGATTTCTTGAAAATGACCTTAATTTCTTTATCTGTTAATCCGCGAATATCTGCAACTATAAATTCAGATTGGAGTCTGAAAATCCTCCTTTGCCCTCGGAGCTCGTTTACCAGGCCCCTGCCTTTCCAGCTGGGCCTCACGTTTTGTACCTGCCCGCACATTGGTCTCTGCCAGATAAGCAAAAGAACCAATCCAGAACCTTGCAGTGGATCTAGAAAAAGCCATTGAATCCAATCTGAGATTTGCTGGTGTTGCCACCAATTTTCCAGATCATATCTACACATCTTGTGGGAATGAATAGACTAAACAATCCCAGCTGCAGATTAGAGGAAAGTACGTTTAGGATTCTATGAAGATTAAAGGAGTTGTAAAAGGAAAACATTTTTTTTTGCTGAAATGACCGTTTACAGGGTATAGAGACAAAATAGTTAACTGATTTATTTTAAAAATTATTAAAAACAAATAAAAATCAATCATATAATGTGCCTGCAGTTTCAGTTTTGTTTTTGCATGCTGTTTCATGCTTCTGTGATGTACAGAGACACAGAGCCAATAGAGGGCAGCGATGATTTGTAAAACGAAACCGATTGGTTCTGAGGGGTTTTAGACACACAGTAAATCACACTTCTTGATTAGTGACCACAGAGAGAAGGCTCCCATGACTTTTTTCATCAGGAAACAACCAGAAGTGTCCAGAACAGAGAAGCAGAGCAACATCATAACAAAAACGAACAATAAGGACATAAAAACAGGACTGCAGTAAGGTAAAAAAAGCTATTTAGCGAAAAAAATTAAAAAAAAATAAAAAAAAATAATCCTTTATTGACCCTTTAAGCCACAAACAAAAAGCAAATAGGGAGGAGAAACAGACGCAATAAATGGGCAGCAACAAGGACACTGCATACATGTTGGAGGAGTCTTTAACCCTTTTATTCCATGTACAAGGAGCACCAGCAACTGTGTTAAGGGCCACACTAGCCAAATAGCATGTTAAGCACACCTGAAAAATAAAAAAGGGAGCAGCTGCTGAGAACAGACCAACATTCAGATTAGGTGCCAACGGGACACAGGAAGGACCCAACCTGAATCCTGCTCTGTCCACAGGACAGATCACTCCACCGTGCACAGAGAACACGGTCCTCTTTTATGGAGCAATTAGATGGATGTTAAGATGGAGGACTTCGGGGGTGAAGAAGGTTAAAAAGAAAGGCTGGTGTCACCATAATCAACCTGGTGAACCAGCTTCCAGGGATAGGAGGCCAGGGGCCACCCATGACTTACTCATGACTTTGCAAACTGCCATGCAATATTCCTTCGTCTCAAAATTGTTCCTGTTGCCACCGCAGCCGCCATATATAAACTTGACACACCTTTGCTGTTCAGGGTTGAAGTACCAGCGAGGAAACATGGCGCGGCAGGGCCCAGTTGTGGCTTCTTGAGAGCAGACAGCTGTGAGGAGATGGGTCACAAACAGTGCAAGGTGAACGTCATGGGGTCAGGAGGGGCATCAAACCTCCAACCTCCTAACTAATGATCAGACTGAACTGCATTTACCAAAACTCAGTGGACCAACCCTCAAAAGGTTGCTCTGGAACACTGGCCCAATCTGCTTCCAGCTTTCTTTACACCAGTCTTTATTAATCATCACCTACCATGGGGAATTTCAATGAACAATGGTGGAACACAAGCACATTTCCTTCACCTTGTTAGAACAGATCAGCACAGTTTGATTTAGTCTTTCATCTTAAAGCGAGGGTTCACTCAAAAATCAACTTTCTGCAATTAGATCCAACATACTGCTGACATCTGCAGTATGCTGGTCTTTTTTTTTGGTACTTATCGTTTTAGCAGTATTTCTTCTATGGCTCCAAGCGGGGAATCCTGCAGGGAATGGGCGTTCCCAAATGCAAGCAAGTTGATTGACGGCCTTAAATGGCGCGTCACGGCTTCCGCAAATTGCCGAGTGTCACTTTGGCTATTTTTGGAAGCCGTGACGCGCTATCGAAGGCCGTCAATCAACTTGCTTGCTTTTGGGAACACCCATTCCCCGCAGGATTCCCCGCTCGGAGCCATAGAAGAAATACTGCTAAAACGATAAGTACCAAAAAAAAAAAAAGACCAGCATACTGCAGATGTTAGCAGTATGCTGGATCTAACTGCAGAAAGTTGATTTTTGGGTGAACCCCCGCTTTAAAAGCTAGCACACCTCTATCCATTCTTTAAAGTGGAACTTCATCCTATATTTAAAGCCGCGTCCCAGCCAAAAATTTAACTTCCGGTCCCCCCCCCCTCTGGTGTCACATTTGGCACCTTTCATGGGGGAACAGATACCTGTATAATACAGGTATTTGCTCCCACTTCCGGTGATAGATTGCCGCAGATTCCGTGGCGACCTTCGCCATGTCTGGCCCCTCCTCTGTCTTCTAGGAGACACACAGGTCCCAGAAGAGCGCAGGGACCAGCAAGGACGCGCAGCACGACTCGCACATGCGCAGTAGGGATCCAGCCTGTGAAGCCACAAAGCTTCAGTTCTTGATTCCCCTACTGAACATGGAGGCGCCTCCACCCAGGAGCAGTGGGACAGAAGGGCTTCAGGTGGGGACATCGCAGGCACCCAGGACAGGTAAGTGTATATATATTAAAAAAGGCAGCAGCAAGTTTTTTGTAGCTGCTGACTTTTTTTCCGGCGGGACTCCGCTTTAAAGCTCCTGCCTTCCTGTAAAAGAATAGGGCAGCGTTTTTGTTTTATTACCCTTCTGTTTTTATAAAGAGCGCGACCTTACCCTCCATGCAGGTCTTTCGCCTAGGCCAGGGGTAGGCAACCTTGGCCCTCCAGCTGTGGTTAAACTACAAGTCCCATGAGACATTGCAGGACCCTGACAATCACAGGCATGACTCCTAGAGGCATGATGGGATTTGTAGTTTCACCACAGCTGGAGTGCCGAGGTTGCCTGGGCAACCGGCATGCACAATGCTCAATGGGCCTTTCAGTATATGCACATCACATATCCACAAAGGCCTTTAAACTTTAATTGAGTAAAAAGGAGGGGGGGGGGCCAATGGCAGGTCATCGCAAAGCCCCGCCAGATGATCCAAAAAGAGCCCTCAAACCTCTCAATGACATAAAAAGTAAGATGGCAGCAGGGGACCAAGCAGTATCCGTTGACAAAAAGCTGTCAAGCAGGACAATGCTGGATCTGAGGGTTTTGAGTATTCAAAATGTGCGGACATCACCTGGAGGGAAGCAGGGGAATAGAAAAAAAAAATTGAAGGGGGGAGAAGGATGAAGGTCCTCTTGAAAGAAGGTAAAAATTCTTAAATATTTTTCACCTGTATGATCTGCCGTTAGGATGGCAAATCCATTTAAAGTGGGCGTGCACTTAAACTGAAGTTTGGCTGTCTCATAGGTGAGCGCCCAGAAATGCCAATTGTGCCTCAACAGTAGCTTTAAAAAAAGGAGTACACTTCCTGTGCCCAAGCACTGTTCTATAGCCTCTTAGCTGTAGTGTGAGATCATCTGAGGTACTGCTGCCACTGGCTGCTGGTCTCTGATCTACAGTGTGATTTGGTGATCTCTACTGTGGTGCCCACAGAGGAATCTGTACCCAAGGACCTGGACCCAAGGACCTGCAACGTTAGATCAGCCATTGGGGGGGGGGGGGGGGGGGGGGGGGGGGGGGGGGGTAGCTCTGACAAAACCTTGATTCTACCAAGGTGGCCATCTCGCACGGTCAGTCAGCTTCAGGTAGACAACAAGCTACACTGGTGACTGGACCTTTTGTTCTGTCTGCCCTTTTAAAGCCTTTCAAAGTCTAAAAATGTTGGGAAGACAAGACAACACAACGATATTCACAAACTTTTCCTGGACAATGAGAGCCAACTTAGTCAGCCACCAGTGTGCACCTTACCTTTCACATCGGTAATGATCTCTTTATCAGATATTGTCCGCCCATTGATGACTTCTGTGGGTGTCTCATCGTTATATTCGTCCTCATCCTTGTAATTGTCATAATAATAATCACGATCTTCTACAGCCTCATCTTCATTCTCCACCTCTTCCTCTTCATCCTCCACTGCGACTGTGAAGTCTTCCACTTCGGCTTCAGTGGGGAATTCACTAGGAAAAAAAAAAAACAGAACAAAAACATAAAATAAAGGATTGCAGCCCTATGAGGCACAAAACATGGAAAGTCTTTATCGTCCACGACTCTAGGAAGCCGCAAATTAAAAAATAAAATTGAATTACAAGACGCATTAAAACTAAAAACAAACCTCTTGTATGCTTCATAGTCATCCTCATCTTCATCTTCCTCCTCATCATCCTCCTCCTCTTCTTTAGACAGAGGCTCTGCCAGTTTCTTGGCATGGGGACAGCAGACATACTCTGTGCCGCGGAACTGGCCGGCGCCACATGGAAGCAGCATCCCGTAACTATGGAGGATCATGACCTCAGTCACACAGGCCTAGGGAGAGCAAAGGTTAGAGCGTCAAACCATTATGGAACAGATATCCAACCTAAAATATGTAATCCCTGGACTGGTTATGCATTACAGACACTGCCCCCCCCCCCCCCCCATATGTGTGCAGAGGTGCCACTGGTCACTGTCAGATCCAATAGACAAGGCAGAGACCTTTGCCAGATCTGTGCACATGTGAGACATTCAAATATGTCAGGTCATAAATAATGGAGACTGATGTTCCTCTTTATTTGAAAGTCAATGATGTTATATATATAAAAAAAAAAAAAAAAAAAAAACCTAAGAGCCAGTTCACACGACTCTGGCCACGACTTTGCGAGGCGATCTGGACACGACCTGAGTGCGCACCGCAGCGCGACTTCAAGTCGCCTCCAGGACAGGTGACTTTCCAGTGCCCAATCAAACAACAATCAGCTCTGTTGGAGAGAGGGGTTAGCCTGAGAAAACAATTTTCTCTTTCTGTATTGTTGCTTCAGTTAAGACACTGACCCGACTTGAGGAGAATCCTATTGAAATCAATGGGTACAAGTCTCCTAGAAGTCGGATTGCAGTAGTACAGGACCCTTT
>CM056058.1:134023596-134063596 GCA_029574335.1 Rana kukunoris
GGCTTCCACCACGTTGGTGATTTTAAATTCGGGGTACACCTGCATAGGAAAGAAAAGCAGGTAGTAAATCACTATTGCTACAAAACAGGTCTAGCTAGACATAAACATGCCCTACATCTGATATTAGGGATGCACCGATATCAGCAGAAAATCGTTTTTTCCCATCGGCAAAAAAAGTACCAATAATGGCCCCTGAAAAAAAAAAATTATTTTGCCTCAATTTTGACACTTTTGTGGTGCGTTTTCACTGGTCATAGGACTCAAAAACTGCATAAAAAAAAAAAAAAAAAAAAAACAATCACTGTATCACTTGGCCCCAGCAAGCCGCATCATTGGATATGATTGACAGCGGTGCGAGCCAATAGCTGCGCTGCTTTCAATCAACCATTGAATGACCTGAGAAGCCGACCGAGAAGCCTAAAAGGAGGTAAGTAAAAGGAGGCTCGGGCTGCTATTCCTCGGATGTTTTTTTACCTTTATGCATAGAATGCATCAAGGCCCCTTTCACACTGGGGCGTTTTTCAGGCGAAGCCTCATCTGCAATCCCAATGTGAAAGCCTGAGTGCTTTCAGAGCTCTTTCACACTGCCAGCGCCCGAAAAACACTGGTAAAGCACCACTAAGTCCCTAACGTCTTAGGGCATTTTTGCAGTGCCTCAGTGTGAAAGGGCATGGCATTTTTACAGCGCTTTCAATTCATTTCAATGGAGAGGGGCTTTTTGGAGCGTTTTTTTTCAGCCCCCAAAGGCTGCTCCAAAGATGCTGCTTGCAGGACTCGGTGTTAAAGGGTCTATTGAGACGCATGGATAACGGTTTAATATCGCTATTTTTAACACTAAAAAGCTTTAAAAACACTTCAGTGTGAAAGGTGTCCAAGGTGAAAAAAACTTTTACCTTTAAAACCCATTTAAGTGTTAAAGAGAAAATTGAAAGGAAATTATTTGTAATTTTCTTGTAGAAGTTCCTTACCAGGAGATCATGCCAATAATAGCACTTCTCCCCGCAATTAGCAGCGGCGTTGTCAGTCAACTCCCTTATGCACTTGTTTGCTTGCCCATCAGGCCTGGGCATGTCTAATGCAGAACTGATTACCAACCTAATGGCCAACTAAAGGTTCATGGAGGGAAGGCTGGCAATGCCGCTGACAACTGCAAGGAAAATGTCTTTGTGTTGTCAGTCTGCAACAAGAAATTCTGTTACTGGCAGAATCTCCGGGTGAGAAACATTGCAAAGCATTTACAAAAAACACATTTTAATAACGGCCAAGTCCAAGTTTCGCTTAGATAATCTCTTGGTGCCCCCACCTGTATTTCAGTGTGCCCATTCTGTGTGCCAATTCTGGTAGAAACCTGTATTGGCTTGAATTCAGCTTGGCTGCGTGTTGCTCCACTCGCACCATGTCATCCATTCACAGGGATTGATCTCACTGAATTACTACATGTCCCATCTGCCACTGGGGTAGAAAGATTGTGCACAGCCATGCCAGCAATCCCTTCACCCACCCAGGTCAGGCCTCTGTAAGGACCCGAGGATGGAGATAAACACTGATAGAGCTTGTGCATACACACGTGTGATGTCAATATCATGTGACCTGGCTAGCTCTGAGAACAAGTAAATGTTCTCTCCAGCATAAAAAGACACAACTGAGCATGTGCAGGTCGGCTACCCTGCCTGTGTTAGCTGGCCTTCCCCAGATAGAAAGATCTGTCCATAGAGGATAAAACAGCCTTTTAACACAATGTTGAGGATTAACCTATTAGGTGCAACAGTGAGTATAACAAGCATGCAATGCTGTATATACAGACTGATTTTACGGTTTTGGGTTTAGTAACACTTTAACGTGAATGCTGCATTGTCGAGAAAGTATCTGTAGAAAAATCTGGCGTTTACCATCTTATATCACCAGCTGTGCAGCAGAAATCTGCATGGACTCTTTAAATGCTGCTCTACAACCAAACAGTCCATTCTATTCTTGGGCAGGTAAAACAACCCCCATAGATGTATTTGGTTTGCTGAAGTTCAGCTTTAAAAAACGCATACATTTTCTCTTTCTTCATGTAGGGTGGACGTCTAAGGCGGCGTACACACGACCGAGGTTCTCGAAGCTGCATTCCAGCGAGAACCTCGGCCGTGTGTACGCTGCTGGCTCGCCCTGCCCGTCGGGAATCCCGTCGAGCGAATAGAGAGCAGGCTCTCTATTTGCTCGACGGCCCGCCTGGATGAATGGCTGGTTGGCATTCCCGACAGGCGTGTCGCCGATTTCGACGGCCGGCAGAGAACCTCGACGGGCGGAACGATGTGTTCTGCCCGTCAAGTTTCTCTGCCGTGTGTACGCGGCTTCAGTCACTGCCTACCAAAGTGATTGACGGCATCGGCTTCAGGGTGTTTTGGTGCGCACGCACACACACACACACACAGTAAACCCCATCTGGAATCCCATGGAGAACATTGCACAGCTCACACGATGCTGGGGATGCCTTCTTTTGGCACCTTTGTGTTCCTGCTGCCTGGCACGCCACCAGATGACTATACGCTGTACAGGGTGGATATAGGGGTTCCCATCTATCAAGGCACTCACCTCTTGGCAGTACTCCAGAATCTCGTTCTCTTTCTGGAAACAGCTTTTGGTCCCGGAGGGATCTGGTTCCCATTTGCTGGTTTGAACATTGACATGCATGTTTAATTTTCCGCAGAACATGGCCACCTGAGGCTCAGTCATGGCGAACCCCGATGCAGCATTGGCGGCGAGAGCCTGGTAAGAGAAAGAAACAAGCAAAGGTTAGTAAGAGGTCTACAAACATCACTTACCGAAAATTAGTACACACACACACACACACACACACACACACACACACCTTAAACCCAAGCACAAAAAAGGGATCACATACAAAAGAGCTGCCACGGAGGGCACAAGCACCCCCCCAACATTTGTCACAAAGGATGTTTAAAGCTCAACTCCAGCATAAGCCATACGGTCTAAATACAAGAGACATACATTTCCCCTTTCACGATCTTAAGCTGGCATTTCCAAGATTCAGTGCAGAGCCGTTCTCTGCCAACAGCTGTCATAAAAATAAATATAGGAAGCCTGCCAAATTTATCACAACATTTGCTCAGTGCTGAGATAAAAAGAAACAAAGTTCTCTTGGTACTTTTAGATAAAGGAGATGAACTTCAGTCTACAAACGGGGTCAGTTTAACCACTTAAAGGGGAGTTCCACCCACAATTTCACCTTTTAAATATAAATACCCCTGTAATACACAAGCTTAATGTATTCTCGTAAAGTTAGTCTGTAAACTAAGGTCTGTTTTGTTAGGTTGTTACAGCATTTAGAATCTAGAAATAGACCGTGGCCATCTTAAGTGTGGGCATCATAAAGCCAGACTGTATGACTTCCTGGATTTCAGCTTTGCATATCTCGCACATGCTCAGTGCTGCACAAGCAATGTAATAGGTTTCAGTCAGGTTTGCAAGGACTACTGGGAAACATGATTAGAGGTCGACCGATATGGGTTTTTCTCTGGCCGATGCCGATATTTGGAAATCGGGGCGGCCGATGGCAGATATGTGTTGCCGATTTTTGCGGCCGATATTTTAGGCCGATTTTTTTTTTCTCCTCAACTCAAAAAACCTAGGGTGGAGAGGAGATAATTGTTTAGGGTGGAGAGGTGGGGTGCAGCCTGTCAGTGCCCACCACCAGTGCCACCTCATCAATGCCCACCAGTGTCCACCACCAGTGCCCACCAGTGTCCACCACCAGTGCCCACCAGTGTCCACCACCAGTGCCCACCAGTGTCCACCACCAGTGCCACCTCATCAATGCCCAGTGTCCACCACCAGTGCCCACCAGTGTCCACCACCAGTGCCCACCAGTGTCCACCACCAGTGCCCACCAGTGTCCACCACCAGTGCCCACCAGTGTCCACCACCAGTGCCCACCAGTGTCCACCACCAGTGCCCACCAGTGTCCACCACCAGTGCCCACCAGTGTCCACCACCAGTGCCCACCAGTGCCCACCACCAGTGCCCACCAGTGTCCACCACCAGTGCCCACCAGTGTCCACCACCAGTGCCACCTCATCAATGCCCACCACCAGTGCCACCTCACCAGTGTCCACCACCAGTGCCACCTCACCAGTGTCCACCACCAGTGCCACCTCACCAGTGTCCACCTCACCAGTGCCACCTCCAGTGCCACCTCACCAGTGTCCACCACCAGTGCCACCTCACCAGTGTCCACCACCAGTGCCACCTCATCAGTGTCCACCACCAGTGCCACCTCATCAGTGTCCACCACCAGTGCCACCTCATCAGTGTCCACCACCAGTGCCACCTCATCAGTGTCCACCACCAGTGCCACCTCATCAGTGTCCACCACCAGTGCCACCTCATCAGTGTCCACCACCAGTGCCACCTCATCAATGCCCACCAGTGCAATCACCTCAGTGCATCGCCAACCAGTGCACCACCTGTGCCAACCTGTGCCATCCACCCCTGTGCCATCCACCCCTGTGCCATCCACCCCTGTCTGCAACAGCCAATCGGCGGCCGCCGCTGCCGACGTTCTACACTGTCCCCTGATGTGCTGCGCGCCCGGCCTCTGCCTACAAACCCCAGAATGCAGAGCGGGCCAGTAACATTCTGGGGTGTAGAATGTCGGCAGCGGTGGCCGCCGATTGGCTGTTACAGGCGTCAGTAGATAGCAGCGAGCGGGCCCCTCCTCCTCTGTGGGTGTATACAGAGATGAGGGGCCCGCTCGCTGCTATCTACTGACGCCTGTAACAGCCAATCGGCGGCCGCCGCCGCCATCGCTGGGTGTACCAAGATGTCCGGAGCTAGGCCGAAGCCGCGGCCTTTCCTGATGCTGTGACCGCGGCGGCAATCCGCGGATTGCCGCTGCAGTCACAGCATTAGGAAAGGCCGTGGCCGCGCTAGCGCCATGTAAAATATCGGCCTAATTTGGAGAAAAATCGCCCGATGCCGATTTCTCCAAAACGGCCAAATATCGGCCGATATATCGGCCTGCCGATATATCGGTCGACCTCTAAACATGATGCCTATCCCAGAAACCCTTGCAAATAGCATTGTGACTTAATAGCCTAGGCTAATAAGGAGGAGGAAGTAATGAAGGACTACAAAATAAAGGTATTTACAAGCAACAAAATAAATAAAAATTGTTCATTCTGAACACTATGAGATTAGGGCATGCAGCACAGACAAACATAAAAAATGGGTGGAACTCCACTTTAAAGGAACACTAAAGTCAAAAAATGTATTTTTTTTAAAATAACAAACATGTTCTACTTACCTCCACTGTGCAGCTTGTTTTGCACAGAGTGTCCTCTAACCCTGTCTTCTGGGGTCCCTTGGCGGCTGTCTCAGGTCCTGCTCACAAAAGCATTCCACCTTAATGCGAGCGAGCTCGCACGGTGGAAAGCTTTTGCGGGCGCGCTCCCGTGATATAGCGGCGGCCATAGCCACCGACTGTATCACTCTGCCCCGCCCCCCGGCGTGCCGCGTCATCCACTGTGATTGACAGCAGCGCCAGCCAATGGCTGCACTGCTATCAATCCGCCCAGCCTAGCCAATCAACGGCCAGGCTGGGAACCGAAGAGGATGACGCGGACGCGCCCGGGAATTTCGAAAAAAAAAAAAAACGCACACACCCCACAACGTCATTCCCTCCATCCGTGTCAGGGCCATGAAGGTATGCAAATCTCACCGAAAAAAGGGGCCACACACAGCAATACAAGCTGAAAGATCCAAATAAGTGTAAAAGGTGGAGAAACTGGGCCAGTAACATTTATCGTTTTTTTTTTTTACTTTACAAATCAGAAGTTCTGTCCCAAAATCACGCATTTCACTTGTGGCTTTTAAGCTGAAAAATGAGGGGCAAGATTGGGATTTGCAGTTTTAATTCACTCCGAGTAGAAATCTTTCCCTCGTGACCTACATAACAGCGGTGCCAGTGTATGTTGGCATCCAGAGCACATGCTTTGTAAGCTGGGTCACATGTGAGGTTCAACGCCATCCACATCATAACATACTTAATCCCCGGCTCACACGGCCCGAGCGTTCTCCGCTGAGCCTGGGAAGAATTCTCATGGAAATGCCCAAAAACGCAAACACTCCGCACATTCTTTACAACATTTGTCAGCAGGCCTCCAGTTCTTACAACTTCTCAACAGGCTACACATTGTACAATATAAATTGTATTAGCAGAAAGGTGTCATGCTCCATTCCGAATGGAAGGTGGTCAATCAAACCATCCTAAATCACAAGGATGGAATTCCTCTACAGCTATAAAAAGTGTGAATACTGCGCTTGTAGTAAAAAAAAAAAAAAAAAGCGCACGATTTTTCATGTGTCTGTTTTACCTGCCTGTCTGCCCTGTACAGTAAGTTTTGCATGCACAGCTCTCTAGAAATTTGGCAATGCCAAAGCCAACTGCACCACCCTTGCCCAGCGGGCAGCTCCAGCGGGCATCTCTGGATCCAAGGCGAACTTAACTGCTTGCCAACCACCGCACAAATATTTACGTTGACAGAATGGCATGGGCAGGCAGATTGGCGTACAGATTCGTCCCTTCAAATCTGCCGCCCAGCTGGTGCGCGTGCCTCACGAGTGCGGCCGTGGGTCCTTGGAACTCGATGTTCCCGGAGTCTCGCGATTGCGGTGGGCAAGGGCAGTACAGGGGAATGCCTTTGTAAACAAGGCACTCCCCTATTCTGCCTAGTGATCCCCCTCCACCCACCCCTGTGCCAGTGGATACCTTCACCAGACATCCCCCCCACCCTTTATCAGACATTTCCCCTCTACCTCAGTCACCCCTGTGTGACCACACAATGTGTCAGACTCCTGCTCCGTGCTACTCACGGTCTAATTGTGAGTCGGCCGGACTCCGTCAGCGCCCAGAGGCGATTCAGATTGCATGTGTCGCGCTATATAAGTTTTTCATTCATTCAGAGCGAGCAGCAGGCGGCAGCTTGTCCTGTCGGCCGCGCAGGCTCTCTGATGAAAAGATAAAAAGAGACTACGCACTTCCTGTCTGCTCCGTCTGCGCTGCGGCCAATGGTGAGCTGCGCGGCGGTGCCCGCCGCTACGGTCCAGGGTACAGAGTTACGCTGCGGGGGCCCTTATTATCGGGATGCTTTATGTTCAGGGAAGGCCCTATTATCAGGAAGGTCTTATTTTCGGGGGGTGCCTTATATTTCAACGAGAGGCAAAACTGTAAGTAGGTCTTACTTTCGGGGAAACACGGTAGTGTTAAGTAATACTTTAAGGCTCACCATACACTATACCATTTTTTTATTCAATTTTCTTTAGATATACCTTCAGCCATGTAGTACAAGGGCCTGCCTGATTGCATAAAAACTTAAAAAGTGTTTAGACTTGACCTTTTATAGTATATGGTTTTGGAAAATCTAAAGGAAAATTGAACAAGAAAATTGTATAAAAATGTATGGCCAGCTTAAGTAAGCTCACTGGGAAAAAAAAAAATATACATGCACACTGTTAAAACGCACTTCTCCTTTAACACTACATTTCATTATGTAGAGCAGTACATTGCAATGTGCCGACGTGCTGTAACACATTGTATACGGCTTTAGTGAACATGCTGCATTTTTATGCAGTGCAATGCTAAGGCACAAACAGGGTGAATATAGAGCCATTGTTCTCTACGTGTCCTTGGGCTGATCAGCGCCAATGAATGCAGCTTGGCGCACCTGGTGTAGACGAGCCATACAATATGGTGCCATCAAATAACCTTTATAATACAACCTGTACTAAATTTTGATCTCAAAGTGCAAGATCACCTTTTCACACAACATTTTTAAAGTGAACTAAAACCACAAACTCCCCCCACCCCTCCCCTTAACTCCGCGGACGATTCGCTTTCACTGTCCACATAGCTGATGCAGGGGTGCAGGTATATGAAAGCAGTGGTCTTCTTCCGGGATGGATCAAAGAAATTCTGATTGGTCATGCGACATCTGAGAAATCAGAATCGCTCTGATCTGTCCTGGCATGTGGGAGAACTTTGTCCATTTTAGGGCTGGATGGACAGAAATGCAGATCCTTTGGCAGGTTAAATATAAATGAATATTATATATATATAAAAAAGTAATATATATTAGTCCCGATACCACTTTTTTAGGACCGAGTACAAGTACCGATACTTTTTTTCAAGTAGTCGCCGATACCGAGTACCGATACTTTTTTTTAAAATGTCCCCCACAAATGCAGCCATGTCCCCCACAAATTTCAGCCACGTCACCCCTACCTAGTCACTGCCGCCTGGGGAACATCACAGCATTCATTTGAATAGCTGTAGTGTTCCCGCTCGTATAGACACTCCCCCTTGCTCGGGATTGGACAGATCACGATCACCCATCCAATCCCGAGCAAGGGGGGGTGTCTATACAGGCGGGAACACTACAGCTATTCAAATGAATGCTGTGATGTTCCCGCACGATGTTTAACCCATGCGGCGTCGGGTTTCGATGCGGCGGCGTAAAGTATTCTATTCTGGTATCGGGGGTATTTGCGAGAGTACAAGTACTCCTGCAAATACTCGGTATCGGTCCTGAAATTATATTATATTATATTATATATATATATATATATATATTATATATATATATATAAAATTTATTATGTGTAGTTCTATATTGGCCTGAATAGTGGCTGAAAAAAAAAAAAAAAGGGGGGGGGGGGGGGGGGGGGGGGGGGGCAAAAAAGAATTTTAAGGCCCATTTCACACCTGAGCGACACTAAGTGACGATTCTTTTAGCACAATTTTGTGGTGCGTTTTTTGAAATAGCACAGCTCCACTCAAAAAATGCGACAAAGAAGCTCACATACCAAATTTTGGTACAGGGTCAGGAGCCTTTGACACTGCGTGTTTTGCCATGACTGTTTTGCGTTACCAAACCAAGAACAGTAAAAATCCGTCTGTATATGCAGGCAGGGGTAGGCAACCACGGCACGCCAGCTGTGGTGAAACTACAAATCCCAACATGCCTCTGCGAGTCATGCCTGCGATTGTCAGGGTCATGCAATGTCTAATGGGACTTGTAGTTTCACCACAGCTGGAAGGCCAATGGTTGCCTATCCCTGCAATAAAGAATGCTTGTTATACTCACTGTGGAACCTAAGGGGTTAATCCTCCACATTGTGCAAAAAGGCCGCTTGCTCCTGTCCTCTATAACACTCCTTTCACCATCACCTAACCATCTCCTGATAGAAGAGAGACGCTGCACATGCTCAGTTTGGTGTGTTTTGCTAGAGAGGTTTTTCTTCTTTTTGGGAGAGTGCATGTGATCAGCACAGGGCCAATCAGCACTGTCCAAACAGAGGGTCAAGGGTCCTGCGGGCCTCATAGGACAGTCAGGGGAGAATAAAAACTCCTTTAACAAGCTTTAACCAGACACTGATAGAAGTCCACAAGATTGCTATATACTGTTGATGACAAAAAGGTATTTAGCAGTTTATATTTACTAAAATAATTGCATTTCCATGTTCTGGGGGGAGACCAGATATAGTAAAACGCAGGGTCCTGGGTAGGGCCGAAACAACAAATCGATTATGAAATTAATCGATTAATCGGCCAGCAACATAATGGGGTTAAAACAAATCTCTACTGTAAATATTACTTCCAATGTCCCACGGTAAAAAAAAAAAAAAGTACCCCTTAGGCTGCATTCACACATTTGTGAGGCAATTTGCGGCGTTTTGTCCTGCAAATCGCGGCGACAAATTGCAGCGCTTTGTGGCGACAAAACGTGTAGTTTTTAACAGTGTTTTTTTTTTTTAACAATCATTGTCGGCTATGCCGAACGCCGAAGCCGCCCGATACGCGCGTGGAAAAAGGGTCCGGGACTTGTTTGAAATTCATCGTTCTTTTGACGTTCTGCGTTAGGAGATGTGAACAGTCTCCATAGAGAATAATGTAATTTCGACCCTCCGGCGTATTGTAGCGTCGCGCTTCAGCCGTTAAAACGCCTAGGTGTGAATGAAGCCACAGTAGCAATTATTTGCTCTTTTTGTACTTATTTTTGTTTTTTTAACCCCCATTATGTTACTAAACATCTCAGGCCGGGGTCACACCTCTGTGTTTTTTGGTGCTTTTTGCAGAAACACACTACAGTTCATTTACATGTTTTCCTATGGGACACGTTCACATCCATGATTTTTTTTCAGCTGCTGCGTATTTGGAAAGGGAAAAGACTTTTTAACGCAAAATGGTGCCGCTATGTTTTTTTTGTTCAATATACTTCAATGGAGAAGCCGCAGAAAAGCATGTAATGTGTTTTTGCGTCAATTTGTGTTTTGTAATCTGCCCGACAACAAATTGTTTTTTAAGGCTATTATCTGATTAATCAAAACAATAAAATCGGCCAACTAATCGATTATGAAAATAATCGTTAGTTGCAGCCCTAGTCCTGGGTTAAGTAACACTCAAGGAAATTATGGCACCGCATTGCGTCTAGCGTTTTTGCTGCGATTCTGGAATCGCAGGCATGATTCCAATACGCACAGAGGTGTGAAAGGGGCCAGACTTTTTTTTAGACCAAAGTGCCGAGCTTAGGAGAATCAATTGTGTTGCCCCAGTACAGTGATCGGGGACACTGAAGAACCACGGAGACTCCATAAAAGCTTTCTTTATAGTCTCTCAGCAAACGCTGCAAAGTTAATCTGGCGGCTTGCGAGCGCCAAACATGCCAGAGGAAAGGCAGACCAAGACCGTAGTGCTCGGGGACGGATCATCCGTCACACACACACACACACACACACACACACACACACACACACACACACACACACACACACACACACACACACACACAAAAAAGCCAGGTTGCCAGTACACAGAAAGACATTATAAATGAAAAGATATAAATAATAAAATAAAAACGTCAACAGGCCCATTCATAGCAGTGAGGAAAATCATTTGTACCCAAGGACATAGCGCTCAATCCCGCTAATCCACGGACGGCGCTTCATTAAGTCATATTTCATTGAGCTTTGATATAAAGCAGAGAAATAGTGAAGGAAGAAGACAGCCAATTAGAGGCAATGACCCAGCTCACTGCACATCGCTGTTTACAACCGGCCGGGCCTGACATACGATCAGGTGAATAACGAGGAGCGCATCCTTCCCCAAACCTGCATAGACCACGCCAACAGTTCTTCTTAGCATGTTCTCTATGGTGGCGAAAATGGCGATATCTGAGGTTACCAGCAGAACAAGGAGAGGAACCAAAAAGAGCACGCAGGTGATGGAGATTATATCATTTGAGAAGGAAGATCAAAGAAGCGTATTCGGAAAAATGTGCCAACTGTACCCCACACATCAGTCAGAGCCCCCCCCCCCTTGCTGGCTGGAAAGTTCTAGCTCCATCCCAGTAGGGGGCGTCAGACCCTTGAAGAGAAAACACTGCTTACAGGGATCTCCAAACTTCAGCCCTCTAGCTGTTGCGGAACTACACGTCCCACGAGGCATTGTAAAACTGACATTCACAGACATGACTAGGCATGATGGGAATTGTAGTTCCTGAACAATTGGAGGGCCGTAGTTTGGAGACCCTGCCTTAAAACACTAGGAGCAAAGGCGTTTCTCTGCAGTATGCCAACAGGGGGCAGGTTTTTCTACGCAACCGTTTTCGGACACGCATGAAATAATTCTAGCAATAACAAAAAAAAAAACAGAGGGATAAAATAGCCTTACATTTTTAAATGTAACCATATATATTCCCATTGCACACATTCCAGGAATAGGCACATTTAACCCCTTCCGATCACCCCCCCCCCCCCCCCCCCCCCCTCCAGCCCCCTGTCACACCGTCACTGATTGCAGTGATCATATATTTACTGATCACTGCATTTAGTGTCAGTGCGACAGGCAGTTAGTGTTAGGTCCAGGGTAGCCCCGTACCCCCCCCCCCCAATAAAGGTTTAACCCCTTGATCGCCGCCCTAGTTAACCCTTTCACTCCCTATTGCCAGTGTCACTAAGCGATCATTTTTCTGATCGCTGTATTAGTGTCGCTGTTGCCGCTAGGTAGCTAATTTTTTTTTTTTATTGCGATTTTTTTTTTTACTAAAGACATGTGGCTGAATACATTTTGGCCTAAATGTTTGACTAAAATGTAGTTTTTACGATTTTTCTATAACAAAAATGTAAAAAATAGATTTTTATTTTTTAAATGTTGCTCTATTTTTGTTTATAGCGCAAAAAATAAAAAAAATAAAACGCAGAGGCAATCAAATACCATCAAAAGAAAGCTCTATTTGTGGGAAGAAAGGGGCATTTATCAGCATATTGGTCCGGGGCTTAAAGGAAAAACAATTTCTAGCTAAATAGCTTCCTTTACCTTAATGCAGTGCTGTTTTTAAGTTCTCATTGTTCCGTTTTGCTTTGAAGTAGCTGTAATACTTCTCTGATCTCCACACTTCCTGCTTGTCTGGCTCCTTATGAAAAATCTCATGGCAGCTTTTCACTGTGGTCCAAGCTGTGTCTCTAAAACTCCTCAGGCCCAATCAGATTCATTTTAACAAAACACTGCCCTGGGATTCAATTTAAAAACATAACACTGCCCTGGATTTGTTTGTTTTTGTTCCGTCTCTCTCTCTACCTTACATAAACACAAAACCTTTTTAAAAATGAAAGTGAAACTAGAGGCATATTATATGATTGATTTTTATCTATTTTTAATCATTTTTAAAAGGAATCAGATAACTATTATGTCTCTATACCCTGTAAACAGTCATTTTAGCAAAAAAAAATGTTTTCCTTTAGTGATCCTTTAAGTGGTTAAGGACTGCTCCACTGACAGCAGATAAAAAGTAATGAAGGAAAGTCTTTCAAGTCAGGTAAGAAGGTCTCGCATTTGATGAAGTCCCGGTTCAGGAAAAAACGGTGAGCTCATCCTGCCGAGTTCAGACTTTCTTAACCGTCATTTCAGATTCTCTGCTCAATTTAACTTCCAGAAAGCCTCAGAACATAATGAATGAATTTTGATACCATATCAATTTCTCTGTATAATTTCCAGACGGTACATCTGAAGGCCCATCACAAACTAAACTAGCAATGAAAATTCATTAGCACCTGCGCCATTCTGATGATGGAAAGAACATTTCACAATAGAGGTCGCAGTGTACTGTGACAATGCAAGGCCGTCACTGAGCAGGCAGGTAATCGGGGACCTCTGAAAACAGAAACGTCAAGTCGTGTTAGCATCACCGGTTCCTGCCTAAGAGAAGCCAAATAATATTCACTGGCCAAAGCAGAAGGCATGTCCGATCTCCGCAAGCTGTGCACTTCAGATGCTGCGAGAGCGATCCCCGCACCGTTTTATCTAGGCCCGTGATTGAGGTTTCCAGCCCATGTGGCAACATTTTAGGTCTCAACTACAGTTTTGTCATTTACAGGGACTAGATGGTTTAAACACTTAAAATGCTAACCATTTTTCACATACAGCAAAATCGCAGTGCGCCATTCACAGCCAAAGGTTTGCATGTGACAGCATGTACGCCGCTACTTACCAAAAATAAAAACACTAGCAAAAAAATAAACGACCAGCTTTAAACAACCTTCAATCCAATGGCCAACAGGCAACATGGCTAGTAAAATGCTGAATTGTGTAAAGGGCAATGTGACCGTTTATAGCTTTAAATTAAAGTGGTTGTAGTCACAAGTTTTTTTTATCTTCATGCATTCTATGGAAGACAGAAGAAAGACTGGGGAGAAGGAATCATCCCGGCCATGGAAGACAGAAGAAAGACCATGAGGGGTTGGGGGGTGAGGGAATCA
The DNA here is from genome assembly GCA_029574335.1 of Rana kukunoris. Classification (NCBI taxonomy): domain Eukaryota; kingdom Metazoa; phylum Chordata; class Amphibia; order Anura; family Ranidae; genus Rana; species Rana kukunoris. Next base: position 134,037,412 of record CM056058.1, read on the forward strand.
TCCTGCCCATGGAAGACGGAAGAAAGACCACAATGGGTTGGGGAGAAGGAATCATCCCGGCCATGGAAAACAGAAGAAAGACCGGGCAGAAGAAATCATCCTGGCCATGGAAGACAGAAGAAAGACCACAGGGGGTTGGGGGGTGATGGAATCATCCAGGCCATGGAAGAAAGACCGGGGAGAAGAAATCATCCTGGCCATGGAAGAAAGACCACAGGGAGTTGGGGGGGTGATGGAAACATGCAGGCCATGGAAGACGGAAGAAAGACCACAGGGGGTTGGGGGGGTGATGGAATCATCCCTGCCATGGAAGAAAGACCACAGGGGGTTGGGGAGATGGAATCATCCTGGCCATGGAAGAAAGATCAGGGGGGGGGGGGGGGGATGGAATCGTCCTGGCCATTGAAAATGAAATCATCGTACTGACCATGCAAACCCAGAAGGAAGACCGGGGGCAGATAGAAGCTCTGGAAGCGCACCGCTGGAGGGCTTCGTTCAGAGGTAAGCTTTTATAATGTGCTAGTATGCAATGCATACTAGCACATTATGCCATTGCCTTGCAAGGATTTTTTTTTTTATGCTGCCATTTACTACTGCTTTAGACAGATGTAGAGAAGGTAAAGACCGGAAATAAACGGGTACAACTTATAGGAGTATTTTTTTTTTTTATACCTGTGTATCACCTGAGGCCAGTCACTTCACTGGGTGTAAGGCCCCTTTCACACTTGTACAATCTGAAATCACAGGACAGACTGCACAAGTGTGAAAGGGGCCCAAGGATTTACAACCACAGAGCTGCTTCAAGGGCCAAAAAGTATTATCCTGTAAAGTGATATTAACAGGTGTGTCAAAAGATATATATTACTGCACTAAAATATCTAGTGCTGAAACTCGGCGCCAAACGGTGGAAATTTTCAGAAGAAATGTCCAATTTAAAGCTCCCTTTATTGCGCCCATGCGCCAGGCAGGCTCAGCACAGCGGTAGTTAAAATTAAGCTGGATAAGATAAAATCCAGCTGAAAATTGCAGTTTAATGTTCTTCAGAATCCTTGTAATTACCAGAGCTTAGAAGGAGATTACGTTGATTTTCTTTAGACCCATAAAACACAAAATGTAACAAATTACAACAAAACCCATTAAAATGCTCCCAACATGACACAGTATTGTGAAGGTCCCGGGTGAGGCTCAGCGTAGGGGCCATGTAGTACCTCTGGGTCAGTTTGGCGCCACCTTTGCGCCGCTACCCCTGGCAGAAATGCGATTTATCATCAGTACCAGCTCCAGTTTATTGCCCCCGCGTTCTGCATTGCTAAGTGGCTCTCACCCAGTAATGAGAAGTAATAAAGCGTTGACAGGTGTAGGACACTCGGAGGGAGGGGCCGCCGCAGCTTGGCGCAGCCTCTAATTGATTTGCTAAGGTTGGCATAAACGCCACGCAGATCTATTTCATGGCCTATTTCATTAGGAAAATGAGCGTTCAAATTTCCTTAGCCAGGATTCTGCTGTGCCGGCTGCAAAAAAAAATTCCCCCGTGGGGTGAGCAGAGCGGATCCTATCCCATCCAAGCTTGCGTCATACTGAAATACAATAAGGAGAGACAAACGTTTACAGCAAGCCCCTCCCATACCTGGAAACGTTCACAATAAGAGAACAATACCACTGCTGAAGCAGCAATAGACAAAGCCATCGTGTGATGCCATTTAAGGGGCAACAGCAAAAGGAAACAAAATTTTAATTATAGGTGGGTGGCGGCCAATGAAAAATAAAAAAAAGGTGAGGATTCCAGGGGTCCCAAACTGGCAGAATGGACACTGGCTCAACCAAAATACCATTCTATAGCACTATCATTTTCCTGCTGCACTGATCAGAATGATTCTGATGGGTCAGCACTGGCACAGAGCATCGCTCTGATCTGCCCTGGAAGCCCTGCAGAAAGAGATAGAACAGCATTGGCTGTGGGGGCACTGACAGTTCATCATTCAAGATACAGTTGGAACTTGGGGGTCTCAAACTGGCTGCCCCCCAGCTGTTGCAAAACTACAAGTCCCATGAGGCATTGCAAGGCTGACAGTTATAACTATGACTCCCACATGCAGAGGTATGATGGGACTTGTAGCTTCGCAACAGCTGGAGAGCCACCAGTTTGAGACCCCTAGTGAAGACCCTATAGCCTCCTCACCCCCCAATTCCAACCGGACTTATCAGATTGAGTGAACTGTCAGTGCCCCCACAGCCAATGCAGAGGTATGGGATGCAATGCTGTTCCATCTCTTCTTTCTGCAGGGCTTCCAAGACAGATCAGAGCGATGCTCTGTGCCAGTGCGGACCAATCAGAATCATTCTGATCAATGCAGCAGCAAAATGATAGTGCTATAGAATGGTATTTTGGTTGAGCCAGTGTCCATTCTGAATAGCGAAATGCCAGTCTTCCTCTTTTCACAGAGGCCAGATCCGAATGGATCCAATGCTGAGCGAAGAGGCCAAATGACAGGTCCACGTCGCGTCAGGTTTGTGTCCGCTCTGCGGCCAGATGACAGGTCCACGTCGCGTCAGGATTGTGTGCGCTCTGTGGCCAGATGACAGGTCCACGTCGTGTCAGGTTTGTGTCCGCTCTGCGGCCAATGACAGGTCCACGCCGCGTCAGGTTTGTGTCCGCTCTGCGGCCAGGTGACAGGTCCACGCCGCATCAGGTTTGTGTCTGCTCTGCGGCCAATGACAGGTCCACGCCGCGTCAGGTTTGGGTCCGCTCTGCGGCCAGGTGACAGGTCCACGCCGCGTCAGGTTTGGGTCCGCTCTGCGGCCAGGTGACAGGTCCACGTCGCGTCAGGTTTGTGTCCGCTCTGCGGCCAGGTGACAGGTCCACGTCGCGTCAGGTTTGTGTCCGCTCTGCGGCCAGGTGACAGGTCCACGACGCATCAGGTTTGTGTCCGCTCTGCGGCCAGATGACAGGTCCACGACGCGTCAGGTTTTTGTCTGCTCTGCGGCCAATGACAGGTCCACGTCGCGTCAGGTTTGTGTCCGCTCTGCCACCAGATGACAGGTCCACGTCCGCTCTGCGGCCAGATGCTCTATGGGCAACCAGAACGCCATTTACACCCAACGGCCAGATGCTCTATGGGTAACCAGATGTAAACAGAACACCATTTACACGCAACAAGCAGATGGAGGGAAATCGATCCCCTTCCATTTTTGGCCAAATCATACTCTGAGGTAGCCAGGTGTGAAATTGACACAAGTCCACTTACATCCGACTGCCCATAGAGAAGAATGAAGGGTCCAGCTGAAAGCCAGACCTCAATCACACCTCTTGTGTGAAAGGGGCCTTAAGCAGGGTTAAAGCTCATCTTCAAGCATTTTAAGGACCCTTCTATCCTTAGCAACTTAATTTTTTTAATTTCTTTTTGAGTCTCCTGGCACAGATATTTTCTCTTCTCTGGCATCTACTCCTAAACTGAGCGATGACACGTGAGTTGCCTTTTCATGTGGTGGTGATGTGGACCCAGGCTGTGTGATGGCACACCTCTAGGGGGTTTGTCCACTACACCATAAGCCAGTGATGGCAAACCTTGGCACCCCAGATGTTTTGGAACTACATATCCCATAATGCGCATGCACTCTGCAGTGTAGTTGAGCATTATGGGAAATGAAGTTCCAAAACATTTGGGGTGCCAAGGTTCGCCATCACTGCCCTGCCCACATGAAGTGGTTTTGATGACGGGGGGAGGGGGGGGGGGGGGGGGTCGTTCAACATGGTGCAATCCTTGGTTCATTTCTGAAGCTGTAGTAAGCTACAAGGTCTACCAGCCCTATTGGTGACGTGATCCTTTATACACAAAGACACTAAATCCTATTGGAATAGCAGGATAAGAGGGCAACTAGTATTTTCCAAAGAAGGTCAACATTGGTTGACTCCATCTTGGACATTTTCCAGGTCTTGCAAGCATTCACAGAGAGTGTAAATATATATGCTCCAACCTGTGATCTCTCAAAACGATGGAGTTAGGCCTATAGTACGTAGAGGAGGCTAGACGTGCAACGAAACCCTCTGCTTTTAACGCAACGTTTTTAGACCGGGTCAATTTGGTTTGTTTGCAGGCTGGCTGGAAAGTGTGCTAGGAAATATTTGTTTGCTTGCGTTTGAGTGTGAAAAGGACATCTGCTCCGGTGCCTTTAAAAGAATTCCCAGCTTGTAGCTGGATATGGGAAACTAAATCATCCACACATATTAAAATATTAATGCTGCGTGGAGAAAGCCATAGTTGGATGAAGGGCCAGGCCACCGAGACTGATGAGCTTAAGAACAAATTTCATGTTGAACTGAACAAACATTTGAGTTGCACTCGCTGGTTTACACAAGTTGTACAGCGCCAATTTGGGAAGGAGAAACACAACCATGTGCAGTGAGGTTAGTATTAGAGGACAAGGAATACAATTATAACACAACAAAACCTCAAGGTCCTTCCTGAACTGGCGGTGAACCATATTCCACTCTACAGCCAGACGTTGGATTTAGACCACAATCTTTCTCTAAACTGTATCCTAGACGACAGCGGCCAGACCACAGAGACAGGAAGAGAAAGAAAAAAAAAAGCGAAAAAAAAAAAGCGAAAAAAAAAAGCGAAAAAAAAAAAGAGAAAGAAAAAAGAGAAAGAAAAAAGAGAAAGAAAAAAGAGAAAGAAAAAAGAGAAAGAAAAAAGAAGAAGAAGAAGAAGAAGAGGTAAAAAAAGAGAGAGAGAGAGAAAAAGAACAGGGCGGACACAGAGATTGGATTATGCAGGGATAGGCAACCCAAGGTTTGGATCCACACAGGCTTGGGACAAGCCCATAGGAGGAATAGGAAACCGTTCACTAGACCAGGGGGTCTCAAACTGGTGGCCCACCAGTTGTTGCAAAACTACAAGTCCCATGATGCATTGCAAGGCTTACAGTTGCAAACAGGACTCCCACAGGCAGAGGCATGATGGGATTTGTAGTTTTGTAACAGCTGGAGGGCTGCCAGTTTGAGACCCCTGCGTGACTAAACTGTCAAGTATATAGCCTGGACTGCTCAACCATGCCCATAGCCCATCCACGTCCATGACATTTGAGAGGCCCCCTATGCCCTGTACATGCGATCGGAAATTCCGCCAAGAAAACCTGACGGAATGTTAGCCCAAACTTGTGTTGCATACACACGGTCACACAAATCTTGTCTGAAATTCCGACCGTCAAGAATGCGGTGACGTACAAGACACGTACGACGAGTCGAGATCAATGTTCAATAGGCAGTTCGGCTCTTCTGCTCGATTCTGAGCATGCATGTTTTTATGTGCGTCGGAATTGCATACAGACGAGTGGAATTTCCGACAAGAACTTTTTCCATTGGGAAAAAATAGAGAACCTGCTCTCAATCTTTTGCTGGTGGAAATTCTGACAGAAAATGTTGGATGGAGAATACACACGGTCGAAATATCAGACCAAAAGCTCACATCCAACTTTTTTTTGATGGAAAAATTCTATTGTGTGTACAGGGCATTAGAGTCATCAATGTTCATGTGATGGCCTTCCTGCCAGTACCAGCGTAGATTTGCCTGTAGCTGTAGACATGGTAAATCAAGAGGCTGTGCCTACTCTTACTCCCAAGTGGAAATGCCACCAGCAGCAGGTATAAAATGTACAAGAAATGGGGCCCACCTGATCTGTAAAGGAGGACAACTTGGGGGGGCCCACCTGATCTGTAAAGGAGGACAACTTGGGGGGGCCCACCTGAGCTGTAAAGGAGGACAACTGGGGGGGCCCACCTGAGCTGTAAAGGAGGACAACTGGGGGGGCCCACCTGAGCTGTAAAGGAGGACAACTGGGGGGGCCCACCTGAGCTGTAAAGGAGGACAACTTGGGGGGGCCCACCTGAGCTGTAAAGGAGGACAACTTGGGGGGGCCCACCTGAGCTGTAAAGGAGGACAACTGGGGGGGCCCACCTGAGCTGTAAAGGAAGACAACTTGGGGGGGCCCACCTGAGCTGTAAAGGAGGACAACTGGGGGGGCCCACCTGAGCTGTAAAGGAAGACAACTTGGGGGGCCCACCTGAGCTGTAAAGGAGGACTACTTGGGGGGCCCACCTGAGCTGTAAAGGAGGACTACTTGGGGGGCCCGCCTGAGTTGTAAAGGAAGACTACTTGGGGGGCCCACCTGAATTGTAAAGGAAGACTACTTGGGGGGCCCACCTGAGTTGTAAAGGAAGACTTAGGCCGGTCTGAGCTGTAAAAGCGCATAAATGGGGGCTAAACTGAGCCATAAAGAAGTATAAATTGGGGGTGATCCGAGGTCTATAGATAACTATTGTTCACTGGCATAGTAACAGTCTAATGCTTATAAACTGGCACATAAGGTAGAAAAGGCTGAAGACCACGGGTATATTGTCCACGGAAAAGAACTGAAACAGAACAATTGAAGAACATACGCAGGGGTCATTTCTTGGCATCTTTGCTGGTCCTTTGTGTCATGGCATCCATCTGTAAGCCCCCCGTTAGCAATATGCATACAACAAGGGGTGAATTGGTACTTACAGAGTTAAATACCTTCTTAATGTGTAACAATAGTGATCTAGGATTACACCGTAACCGGTTAGGTGAGGTCTCCAAGCCAAGCAATGGCACAGATCTTCAGTAGCCTCGCTACCATATTAACAAGTGTACCATAGATCTTGAATAGGTTCTGCATGTCGTCTTGTCGGACAAAAATGTAATAATGCATTGTAACAAAAATGAGCCTGCTTGACCCTCAGATTCCCTAGGTTTGCACTGGACCCGCAAACACAGCAGGGCACAGGGCACAGCACCCGGGAGGTTGAGTCGCAGCACAGCCACTGCACAGCTCATAATGCATTCAGGGCACACAGTGCTCATCTCCAGCAAGGGCAGCCCAATGACTTTCAACTACAGAGAGCTCTGGGCCGCCGAGAGGAGAGATTTACCGCTAGATTTGTTCTGTATTGTTTGAAGGGAAGCATCCCAACTCTGACAAGGGGAGGGCAGGGAGATCGTGATCAATCCGCGAGACCTCCAAACATTGGGGTGGGAAAGAAAGAAAAGAAAGAAAAGAAAGAAAAGAAAATTATACATAGATAACTTTCCTGGACTTATCCCCCCTCCCCTCCCCCCCCCCCATACCCACTTTTATATTCCCTTTTCTTCTAATGTCTTAGCAATCATTCCCACCCCAGGAAAGAGAATCACTCGATTCCCCCAACACATTCAGTGTTGATGGGGGAATCCCTTCCGCAGCGCTATTGTGTTTTGCCGGTGGAATATAATGATCACCGCTGGCTAGGGATGCATCGATATATCAGCCGCCAAAAATTCAGACAGAAAACAGACACATTCATCTGCATGAAGCAAAACTACAACTCCCATAATGCCCCATAACCAGACAAAAATAAAAGTTAAAAATGAGGCCAAGCGCTACAGCAGAACAAATGTTACATTATCAGGAATAGATTTTGCCGGCAGCTCCATCCATCATGGTGACAGCGTGGTGTGAGAGGGAGCCTTCGCCTGCCTCGGATATGCATTAGGATGCTGTGCGTCCTTAATGCTGCATTGTAGGTCAGTGATCACGCGGGGGGGGGGGGGGGGGGGGGGGGGGGGGGAGCAAGGACTCTGCTTTTTGCCATTTTAGGGTTGAATGACAACAGCAAAGCCCCGGACTGCCAGAGGGGGGGGTCATGTACACATTGTCATCCTGCATCTAGAGGGCTTGTAGACCATCCTTGTGTAGCGGACTGCTCCTTTTGGGCAGGTCCTGCTTTAAATTTAGAGGGGAGTACGAGTGTTGGTTGACTCACTCAGACAATTTTGGCTAAATTTGGCCTCTTTTTCAGTCATGGGTGAGCTGGGAGTCACCACCGTTGTTCGCCTAGGGGTGTTGTTACCGCCCCAGGCCAAAGGGTGGCAGCAGCTCATTCAGGGCGATATTGGGTGTCCCCCTCGGCAGCCAATCAGTGGGGATTGGTCGTCTGCTGTGCATGCTGGGGAGGGGTACTTAAAGCAGGGGGTTCACCCCTTAAAATACCGTTTTAGGGCTATTATCACCCCCAGCTTCCGGGTAGTGAATCCCACGGGAGTGGGCGTTCCTAGTCACAGGCTTTGATTGACGGGCTTCCAACTGGCGCATACTGCGCCTCACGAGTTGCCGAAAGAAGCCGAACGTCGGTGCGGCTCTATACAGCGCCTGCTCACCGACGTTCGGCTTCTCGTGGCGCACAGTATGCGCCGGTCGGAAGCACGTCAATCACAGCCTGCGATTAGGAACGCCCACTCCCGCACGATTACCTACCCGGAAGCCGGGAGTAAAAATAGCCCTAAAACAGTATGTACAGAAAAAACAAAAAAAAAAAACACCAGCATACCGGTGGTCTCATAAGTCTGCTCAATGTAATGTTAGAATTTTTTTTAGGGTGAACCCCCATTTTAAGGAGCAGACACCACTGGTTCAAGGTCGTCGGTCATTGGTCTGTCGTCCCACCACCTCGTGGCCCTCCTGGCCGGGGGTGCGTGTTCCTGCCATCCTGGCTCCGGGAGCGCGTTCGTCCGGGGGTCGTGATCTGTTCAAGTGGGCCCAGTAGTCAGACTAATTCTGTGCTGTCCGTCCTGCTAGGCCAATGAAAGGGACCTAACCGGGTGCGCAAAACCCACTCTGGCTAGAGTGGCAACGAGAACTGTGTTGCTGGAAGCAGGAGTGTTCCCTGATTGAAATTACGCACAGGTAACATGCCGCCCGAAAATATCCAGCAGCTTTTGGGGGTAGTGCTACACTTAAAAGAGAAAAATGTGGAAATCTAAAATAATAAACGTTGGCTGTAGTATCAATCTGATACTGCATCTGTCTCCTGCCAGCTCTGCATTGAGAACTGAGCGGTCAAAGACTGATGATCACTTAGTTCTCGGTTGCGCTCTGGAGCAGAGAGCGAGGACTGTCGGTCACCAATCTGTGCTCTGCCCCTCCAGTGCTCACTGGAGAACAGGGCTGTGGAGGGGATGGGAGCAGCTGGCTCAGGCTCTCAGCGACATGCCAGCTGCCGGTCAGGCATATGGGCGGATCATGACGTTGTCGGGACCCCTGCAGAGCCTGGATCTGCTCTGTGATGTCAGCCCACTGTTGACCGAATCGGAAATCACAGAAGTGCACAACTAAGTGCACTCCAGTGACCCACAGGAAAAGTATGGCCAAAAAAAGCTTTGGCCAAACTTCTCCTTCAAGGGGAACAACCTTTGATTTTTAGGATTAATATAAAATCTTTGACCAAAAAATGAATACAGGACATTGCATTTTTCAACACTTTAGATCAGCAACTAAGCTAGGAGACAAAGAGGGGGACAGAATCTGTCTTTTTAGAATAGGGGTCTCTAAAACTACGGCCCTCCAGTTGTCCAGGAACTACAATTCCCATCATGCCTGTGAATGTCACAGTTGTGCAATGCTTCATGGGACGTGTAGTTCTGCAACAGCTGGAGGGCTGTCATTTGGAGATCTTTGCTTCAGAAGGAAAATCGGCAATAGCAGCTGCAAAATTTCTACCGTCAGGCTCCCTTTAAACTGTTCTGAACGGATGGTATCTTATTAGAGTTACTGATCTTGTAGCCAGCACTCCACCCAGAATGGACACCTGGATTATGAAATCCCAATGCACAGAGCGACAGGTGTGCTTGTGTGCCTCGGGGTAGAGTAATGCACAGACACCAACCTGGATCAACATCAATGGCCAGAAGACAGACCAAGTGATACATCGTGCGTACAATATATAAAGCTGGTCATTAGGGGGGAGGAGAGCTGCAGTGCTATCCGGGGAAAAAAAAAAAAAAAACACGCATGGCCCATCTCCAAAATTCAGTCACACACACACACACACACGAAACTTGGATAGAGAATAATATAAATAAATAAGAGAGAGAGATAGAGAGAGAGATATAGATAGATAGATAGATAGATAGATAGATAGAGATATATATATATATATATATATATATATATATATATATATATATATACAGTGCAGAAAATAAGTATTTGAACACCCTGCTATTTTGCAAGTTCTCCCACTTGGAAATCATGGAGGGGTCTGAAATTGTCATCGTAGGTGCATGTCCACTGTGAGAGACATAATCAAAAAAAAAAATTCCAGAAATCACAATTTATGATTTTTTTAACTATTTATTTGTATGATACAGCTGCAAAGAAGTATTTGAACACCTGTCTATCAGCTAGAATTCTGACCCTCAAAGACCTGTTAGTCTGCCTTTAAAATGTCCACCTCCACTCCATTTATTATCCTAAATTAGATGCACCTGTTTGAGGTCATTAGCTGCATAAAGACACCTGTCCACCCATACAATCAGTAAGAATCCAACTACTAACATGGCCAAGACCAAATAGCTGTCCAAAGACACTAGAGACAAAATTGTACACCTCCACAAGGCTGGAAAGGGCTACGGGGAAATTGCCAAGCAGCTTGGTGAAAAAAGGTCCACTGTTGGAGCAATCATTAGAAAATAGAAGAAGCTAAACATGACTGTCAATCTCCCTCAGACTGGGGCTCCATGCAAAATCTCACCTCGTGGGGTCTCAATGATCCTAAGAAAGGTGAGAAATCAGCCCAGGACTACACGGGAGGAGCTGGTCAATGACCTGAAAAGAGCTGGGACCACCGTTTCCAAGGTTACTGTTGGTAATACACTAAGACGTCATGGTTTGAAATCATGCATGGCACGGAAGGTTCCCCTGCTTAAACCAGCACATCTCAAGTCCCGTCTTAAGTTTGCCAATGACCATTTGGATGATCCAGAGGAGTCATGGGAGAAAGTCATGTGGTCAGATGAGACCAAAATAGAACTTTTTGGTCATAATTCCACTAACCGTGTTTGGAGGAAGAAGAATGATGAGTACCATCCCAAGAACACCATCCCTACTGTGAAGCATGGGGGTGGCAGCATCATGCTTTGGGGGTGTTTTTCTGCACATGGGACAGGGCGACTGCACTGTATTAAGGAGACGATGACCGGGGCCATGTATTGCGAGATTTTGGGCAACAACCTCCTTCCCTCAGTTGGAGCTTTGAAGATGGGTCGAGGCTGGGTCTTCCAACATGACAATGACCCGAAGCACACAGCCAGGATAACCAAGGAGTGGCTCTGTAAGAAGCATATCAAGGTTCTGGCGTGGCCTAGCCAGTCTCCAGACCTAAACCCAATAGAGAATCTTTGGAGGGAGCTCAAACTCCGTGTTTCTCAGCGACAGCCCAGAAACCTGACTGATCTAGAGAAGATCTGTGTGGAGAAGTGGGCCAAAATCCCTCCTCCAGTGTGTGCAAACCTGGTGAAAAACTACAAGAAACGTTTGACCTCTGTAATTGCAAACAAAGGCTACTGTACCAAATATTAACATTGATTTTCTCAGGTGTTCAAATACTTATTTGCAGCTGTATCATACAAATAAATAGTTAAAAAAATCATACATTGTGATTTCTGGAATTATTTTTTTTGATTATGTCTCTCACAGTGGACATGCACCTACGATAACAATTTCAGACCCCTCCATGATTTCCAAGTGGGAGAACTTGCAAAATAGCAGGGTGTTCAAATACTTATTTTCTGCACTGTATATATGAATGAGAGAGAGAGAGAAGAGAAGAGAGATAGATATAGATATAGATATAGATATAGATATAGATATATATATAGCTGCGATTAGAAACCCAAGTGTCCTCTCATCTGTGCCCCTGCCCCACACACACACACACACACACGTTGAAAAAAGGTCACACTGCGCTCTCTTTGCGGGTCTGTCATGCATTGGATGGATGCACCATCAGACGGTCAGTACTCCCTATAAATAGGGTCCAACTGCTGGGTCCCCCACCTATGTGGTTACATGGTTTCTCTCCCCCTTTAAAAACTCGGCAACACTAGGTAGCAAGTGGCATAACAAGGCTGAGTAAAATAAACTGCAAGAGATTCCTGCAATAACCAGAGCTGTAGATTATGGGCCAGCTTCAGATACAATTAAGCGGGCCTATCGTTTCTCATATACGCTACGCCGCCGTAACTTTGAGAGGCGAGTATGGTATTCTAAAAGATTTTGTGGCCGAAGCTGCGGCGTAGCGTATATGTCCGGCGTAAGCCCGCCTAATTCAAATGTGTTTGATGTGGGCGTGTTTTATTTAAATTAAGTGTGACCCCACGTAAATTATGTTTCTTTTACTAGCGGCGCATGCGCCGTCCGTGGACGTATCCCAGTACGCATGCTCCAAAATTACGCCGCTAAGACTCATTGGTTTCGACGTGAACATAATTTACGCCCGGCCCCATTCACGGACAAGTTACGCAAACGACGTAAAACGTGAAAAATTTGACGCGGTCCCGACGTCCATACTTAACATTGGCTGCGCCATCTTTTTGGTGGTTTATCTTTACGCCTGAAAACACCTTACGTAAATGGCGTATCTTTACTGCGACGGCCGGGCGTACGTTCATAATTAGGCGTATCTCGCTGATTTACATATTCTAGGCGTAAATCAGCATACATGCCCCTAGCGGCCAGCGTAATTAGGCAGCCAAGAAACGACGGCGGCCGTATCTTAGCAACATTTAAGCGTATCTCAGTTTGAGCATACGCTTAAAGTTGCGACAGTGCGGGTTCAGACTTACGACAGTGTATCTACTGATACGCCTGTTGCAGGTCTTTTTGAATCTAGCCCCATCTATCCACATTAGGACATAGGGGGTCTCCCAGCCATACTTCTACCTTATCACACTGCAACTACCACACTCATACTGCCAGACTCTTCTCTGCCCCTCCAGCGCTCGCTGCATAGCCGGGCATTGAAGGGGGCGGGAGCGGCTGGCTCAGGCTCTCAGTGCCATGCTGAGAGGATGAGAAAGCTGCTGTTCAGGCATCTGGGCAGATCTGGACATCATTCTCGGGATCTCTGCCGAGCCTGGACCGTCACAGGAGGGCATAATTGAGTTCACTTCTGTGACCCACAGGGGATGCAAGGCCAAGAGCTTTGGTCATACATCCCCTTTATAAGCATATGGATGAGGGGAAGAAAAGAAAAATGAGTGAAATCAAAAATGTAAGCAGGATTATACTTTAACAGCAATGAATTAGTGTGACACTATAAAGTGCACTATAAAGTGCATTATGACATCACTGGGGTGTGTCAGTCAGCACAGACATATGGGGGTTAAACAAACACACACACACACACACACACTTGTATACTCCCCTCCGTGCTCGAGGACTGAGCAACCCCATGACTTTTGATCGCTCAATTCTCAGGAGCAGAGAGCATTGACTGACTGCTCTTCACTCGGCCCCTCCAGCACTCACTGGAGCGCCAGGCTAAAGAGGGGGAGGGGGGGGCAGATTGTTTCAGCCGTCAGTTGCGTGCTGAGAGTCAAATCCAGCTGTCAGCAAGGTGGACCCCGAATATAGTCAGATCTTTCCATAGCCTAGATCAGAGATGGTGAACCTTGGCACCCCAGATGTTTTGGAACTACATATCCCATGATGCTCATGCACTCTGCAGTGTAGTGGAGCATCATGGGAAATGCAGTTCCAAAAAATCTGGAGCGTCAAGGTTCGCCATCACTGGCCTAGAGTGTCTCTGTGACGTCAGCTGACAGCGGGCTATAGGCTGACTCTGGGTCACAAGAGCGTAATGGTGCATTCCTGTGACACCGGACCCAAAAGTTTTATACTTCAACCCTTGTGTGATTCATTGATGTCTATACTAGCATCCATAATAAGAGAAGTACAGCCAAAGCTTGTTCGGAAGCACTTCCCCTGCAGATCACAGTTTGTTCTGCACTCCTGTGAACTGTCTTCAGCAGACAGCGGCTTAAGCCCGCTGTTGGGTGATGTCACAGAGCCGGGAAAACTTGGGAGAGATCGAGACCATATGGTCAGGATCTGCCTGGACCAGCACCATCAGCTTTTCAGCGAGCGGCTGAGAGCCTGAGCCAGCCGCTCCCGCCCCCTCTACTCCAGTGAGCGCTGGAGGGGAAAGGCAGAAAGCAGTGACCAGTTCTCTGCTCAGGGGGTCTGAGAACAGAGCGATCGGCAGTGTTTAATCATTTTGTTCTCAGCCTTCGAGCCAGTGGAGGACACATGCAGCATCCACGAGGCAAATATTCTAAACAAAAAAAAAAAAAAGACACATACTGCTCTTTTAATATATCCCTGTACACTGTATATAGAAGGTCTCTGTATCAGACACAACTCAGTGCAGACAGAACACCCACCGCAGTGTGCAGGCAGTCACCATAATATCAGGCCAGAGACCCGCATGGCATCTGCAGTTTGTTTTCCCTGCAGCTCGGAGCAATCAGATGTGACGATATCAGAATGGCTTCTTTTCTAAAATAGACATCTACAGATTCCGTTTCCCCAAACACACCCCTGAGAGCACTCAGGGGGGATTGTGCGGCGCCGAGCTCTCCGCAGCAAGTCGGTGGACTGGAACCCAGCAACGTGATCTGCTGCCTCATTAAACCTTTTATTTTAATTACTGCCAGGCACAAAAGCATGACGTGAGGGCGATTATCGCGACAGCAGCACTGCCGCCCTCTCGCAATGTCATCTCCGCTGTCCACCATCTTTATTAAGCTGCGGCTTCACGCTGATTACAGAAGTGCATTATGACCTCATTTCTGCCTGTGATTGATTGGGATGAATTATTGTGCATCTAGCGCCGTGTCAGAGCCAATAAACGCAGCTCCAATATCTATAGACCACACCGGGGGAGGGGGGGAATCCACCGAGGAATGACGTTATTGATTACCCAGTCTGCCTTTTAGAATGATTGCTTTCATACAGGCGTTGTTCAAGTGTCCCAGCTGCTCCCAATGTAGCGGGATGTAGGGCAGAATCCGCCAATAGCATTGCATTAAGATTATACTCAACCCCCGGCATACACCCTTCCTATAGATAACAGTACAGTAGCAGCAAGTTTCCCAGGTACCGCGCAAAGACGAGAGATCAGCGACAGAATTCTAGGATACGGCTTTATAGGAAACATCACTGCAAAGTGTTCAATCTGACCTCCAGCCATCCCTTCAGTCCTTCACAGTGGTACAGCCTACTTCTAATACACTGCACACTGTGAGCTTCTCACAATGTGCATTAGAAGCTGCACCAAGACAGAGCACACCTCACTTTCTGACTTGAGTACATCCAGCATCATTTAGCTCATGGGTGCTCAACCTGTGGCGGAACTACAAGTCCCATCATGCCTCTGCCTTTGGGAGCCCTGCTTGTAACTCTCATCAGCACGCAAAGCCCTTTCCTCTCTAGCCTGACTGCCCCTCATTCATTGGCTTGCAGTTATTTCAATCCTGAAGACTCAGCACCAAATGCGTACATTATCTAAAGGCGGTCTGCATGCAAATACAGCCTACCCAGGAACGCCCAACTCATGCAGACGGACACCCACCCATCAAGGCATTCTCATCTTTCCATAACTCCTCCCAAGATTCATCCCACTACTGGCATCCTTACATTTTTAGTAAACTCATTCAATAAATCCAAGCTCTGCAAGCCAACATAACACGCATTGAAGCATTCACACAATTTCCCAGTAAGCATGAGATAACAGTTTAAGATTATTCCTTTATCCCATTGTTTTACAACTCTATGTACACTACAAACTGTATGATTAGACTGGTTCTGCTATCCCCGTTTTACTAACCTGACCGCTTATTAGGCCTCTTTCACACGAGGCAGACTCCGTCGCTACAGAGTCCGCCAGCTTAGCGGGAGATCTCTCCGCTAATCTGGCAGATAAGTTCCTCACTGAGCGGGGGAGGGGCTTGTGCAGCACCGCTGTCTTCTATGGGGAGATCTGATGAAAACGGACAGCATGTCCGTTTTCATCAGATCTCACATCCCCACTCGTCCATATCGGATCTCAACTGACATCCGACGCTCCATAGGATTGCATGCAGCGGCCGTTCAGGTCCACCGACAAAACAGTCAGGCGGACCTGAACGGTCCAACCGCGTGAAAGGGGCCTTGTTCTAAATAGGAAACCTTTATTTTGTTTGCAAATTATAAAGACTCCCAACTACCAGCAAGAATAAGTCCTTACATTTTAAAAGCACCTGTCATTTCAGATCCTTTAACTCCTGATTTAAATTACTAATAAGGCCACTTGATTTTGTTTAAAGAGCAACGTCATCTCTGCCACTGCTGGTGACTCAGCCAACAGTCCCATTCACTTTGAATGGGACTGTTGGCGAGTCACCAGCAGGCCAGAGATGACCGTTGCTCTTTAAAAATCAAGTTGATTTAAAAATCAAGCCTTATTAGTAATTTAAATCAGGAGTTAAATAGACGTGACTGAAATCAAACCCACCCTGGTGGCTATTGAAGAATATCCAAAGTGTGTCAGAGGAAAGTGTTTGGGGATCTGCCACGATTGGATAACTTGGATCACAGAACAGAAAACTGACATTCTTTCATAAAGACGACAGCACAGATGCAGACAGATAATCAGACAGACAGTCACAGCAGGATGTGACAGGTGTCAGCCATCTTGCCGATAGGCCGTCGGCACCATATGGGCAGCCAAGGGCCATATGGCTTCACCGACACGGACCGGGATTATTACACTTCATACCTTGACAATACAGTATATATTGCTGCAGATATATGACTGCTGGCAAAGCCAATGACGGCTTTATTACACGTTGCGTGTCGTGACCGCGCCGCAGGTGGATGAACGCAACACTTAGAGTTATGACTACAGACAATCCTGAACGAGGCTGCTGGTGTCCCAAATATCCGAGCGAGCCGACGCTGCCAGACAGATTTCAGATTTACACGGACGAGTGCGAGTCAGATAATCAGAGAGAAAGTCAGCTTGGAATGCAACAAATTTTAGCCTCAAATTCTCGTGTCTGAACTGCGGGCAGCACAGGGAAGCGCAAGCCGTCTCATCGCTATCCACACAGCTCATGGAAACCAGCACAGTTTTAGCTGACCCAACACTGGTAGATATGTGGAAAAGTGTACCACGCTTTCCCTGACTTGTTCATCCCCCGACTTCGTTGGGGTAGGCGGGTCAGCCACGCCCCTTCTGACCTTTGACCTCTGGGAGAGGTCCCTGTTCTAATTTTTGAGTCATAGCTTTATTCTTCAATGGGAAACCCCAACCAAAAAACGCCCCTACACATATATACACACACACACACCAAAAGTAACAGAAATTCACCCTGGGGCTTTGCGTGAAGTGGGCACAGTTTAGACAAACATAACAGAGGTAAGTGCAATCTGAAATTTAAAAAGAAGCATACATACATACGGCAACGAATAGATGCCAAGCCAGTGGAATGATGCATATAACATGGATATACAAGTAAAATGGCAGATAAAACAATACACAAGCATCTAGTAAACCCAACGCGTTTCTTGGGGCTTCCTCAGGGGGTAGATAAGTGTATGAAGGGTCATTCGGCAAAACCAGAGTGCTAGATGCACAATTCCCAGAAGGTGGCAGCAATATCAGTTGCACCCGGAAGCCAAAGAGGCAGAACCACACTGAACCCCACCAGGGGGCAACCAGAGGGTGGAAATGACAGGGATGAAGAGTGCATGTATATCCCCAAGAGTCTCATTGAGTGAGGTGGGCGAGTGCTAGCCCTCAACAGAGAACTTCCATGTGTGGAGTGAAACCACTGTGGAGATGGGAATCATCGGCTGCGATATTGACGCGATTTCAGGGAATGCCTTTGTAGACTTGAGGTCTATGGATCTCAACTTGCATCAAAGTCTGACCCAAATAGTACAGGGACTACTTTGAATAATAATTCTGGCCGTTAAATTATTGCCCACTTAAACCTCCAAATGCGTCATTTACGAGCGCTTAGACGCATCAAGTGTTTTTTCTGCTCGAACACTCCCCTACTGAACGCACAAGTGATGCTTTTTTTTTAGCTTCTAAATGCTCCTGTAATAAGTCTATAAAGGCCTTTATGTGGTCAGATACGCCGACATAGAGGGGCGTTCAGATGCAAAAAAAAGTCAAAGCTAGTAAAAGGATTTTTTTTTTTTACCTTATGTGGGCATATGGCCTACAGCACCTTTCCGACAGAGCGGAATCAGTCAAGCCGATTCACCTGATCAGCGGGGTATCTTTCCACTGATCCCCATTGAGCAGGCAGATGACAGATCTGTGTCAGCTCCGCTATGTAGAGCGGACACAGACTGACGTTTTCCATGGAGCGATCGGATTGAAACAGACTGTCCATTTCCATCTGGCAGAGGGATGGCAAACGTATCCCTAACTGTCTGTTTTTAGACGACCAGATTGGATTCCCAGAAGGGGTCCAGTGCTTCAATGGGCTGTCCGATCGGATCTGCCTTACAAACGGACCAGATCGGTCTGCTGGTATAAAAAGCGATCTTAAAGGCTTGTAAGAACCACAAACAGAAGTCTTGATTCCCATTCTTGAGGAGGTCACCTCCGTCCATCCACACACTCACTGCCCTTCCTAAAAACCGACCCACAGCTGCAGCTTGAAAAGAGGAAGAACTTTCGCTGCAGACGGACTTCCTGTCTCCGTGGCAACCAACAATTAAACGGTGTGAATTTTCCAATTCCATTGTTTATCCTGGCCGATACTGAACGAGAGCGACGCTTGTAAAACTGCATTGCCAGAGACTTTACATTCTATAGAAAAACAACATTTTACTAAAAACAAAAAGTCTGCAATGAAAGGCCTGAGCGCATTTTATAGATGCCCCTCCCCCAATTACAGCGCAGACTCAGGATACACAATTTACAATTAGGTTTACGTTGTACAAATAAGTTACAGTGCTTCTCGTCTCCCAATTTAAAGGTCAACCTAAGGCAGGGGTCTCCAATCTTTCTGAGCAAAAGGCCAATTTATTGTCCTACGGGCTTTAGGGGAGCAGAACTGTGGCCAGTGGGAGTAGAAAATACCCCAACATCAATGCCTCATCGTTGGTTTTAATGGGAGAATTAGTGCCCTATTGATGGTGTCAGTAGGGGGAATGGGGCTGATCTCAGTTGGTGAAATAGTGCCCCAAGGGCCAGATAAAAGCAAGCAAAGGGCCACATCTGGCCCCTTGGCCGTAATTTGGAGACCACTGGTCTAAGGTTGAACAGTTTAGCGATAAATGTCCGTGGCGGCGCACTCTTGGGGGAGGCTTGGCAGCCAGCCTGTGGGCCCTCTCAACCATCAAGGATGTCGAGAATTGCTCTTGGCCAAACGAGGCGACAAGCAGTTTCTCCAGAAAGGAGGGGGGGGGGGTCAGATCCCTCCTCACCCTCAGCAGGCCAACGAACCACAGGTTGCACCTTCTGAGGCGGTTTTCCATATCGTCCTGCTTGGCCATGACGGTGGTTAGTTGGTGCTGAAGGCGCTCGGTGGTGATCTGCAATGGCGGCATCTCGTCCTCCACACGGCTGATGCGATTTTCCGTTTCAGTAACACGTTCTCTGAGCTTTTGCATATCTTGGCGTAACAGGGAGACATCAGTTTTTACCTCCTCTATTTTGCCTATCAGAGTGCTTTTGCAATCAGATATAGCCGCGAGCACTCTGGTATCAGGGTCTGCAGGGGGAGAGGAGCCGGCGCCATTTTCTTCCTCGGCCTCCTTCTCTGCATGCCGATATTTAGCCAGCTTTGCGGCGGTATTTGACTTTGTTTTCGGTGGCGACATGGTCTTTGCAGGATGAGGGCAGTAGGCGACCCAGGATAGGGATGATAGCAGGCAATATTAGCCCCAGGATCAGTGAAAACAGATAGTTGGCAAGCGGAGCTCCCGTTCTGCACTCCTCAAACCATGCCAGTCCAGGCCACGCCCCCACCACTGGTCTACGGTGACTTCCTACAATCACCTGCACCGTCACACAGGGTACCCTGGAAATTTAAGGTTACTACACCTTTTAACATAAAAGGTTCTCATGCTATCACTCACCGCTCCTGAGCACCCCCTTCTCATAGGAGGTGGATTTACTGGAGTAGACAGAATCTGGAGCAGCTGGGCATGGCAACCAATAAGCTCTAGATATCATTTTCAAGCTAAAGTCAGAAGCCGATTGGTTACTACACATAACTGCTTCAGTTTCAACAAATTGGAGGCCATTAACAATGAATGTCACGCAACGCCCTCCACACAGAGCAGGAGCAGCGCAGGAATGAGCGTGATTTTAGCACACTCAAGCGTGAAGAAGTCCTTCTATCCACCACCAATGTGGAATTCCCCTGCAGATGCTCTATAGTGGCTCATGCAGTTTTAAAATAATTTCTAGGACACCAATTTTTTTTTGAAAAAAATAAATAAAAAAATAAAAAAGCGGTGTGTGGTCACTGACCTCTAATACGCAAAAAAACTTTCCCCCACAATCCTCCCGGCCAGAGTAATGAATCTCTCCCAGGAGAGCGCCCTCCTGTGGACACACTGCGCCTGCAGCACCCGTGGTGACTTCCGCTAAGTTTTCAGCTTAAAGTAGCTTTCTTAATTATGTGCGGCCGGTCTTCGGGAAAACTTAATTAGCTCAGTAATTAGGCTTCAATAAAAATGGTTGGTGCACGCCGGGAGTTTCAAATCTGCTGTAATCTGCATTAGTCAGCTGCTGGGAAGTAATTGTCCTTTCAGGTTCTCAGGGAGATGGCAACTCCACAGTGCGAGGAGAAACCAACGGACGCAACGCGCCGGAGCTACGCTTTTGTGTCAATTCTGATACGCAATACACAAATAAAAAAAGTTATTTTTCCCCCTTATTTATTCCTTATTTATAATGAAAACAGGTTCATTTTATGGAGGAAAAATACAGTTTAAAGTGGTTGTAAAGGTACATTTTTTTCCCTAAATAGCTTACTTCTCTCTTAGTGCAGTCCTCCACTTACCTCATCCTTCCATTTTGCTTTTAAATGTCCTCATTTCTTCTGAGAAATCCTCACTTCCTGTTCTTCTGTCTGTAACTCCACACGGTAATGCAAGGCTTTCTCCCTGGTGTAGAGTGTCGTGCTCGCCCCCTCCCTTGGACTACAGGAGAGTCAGGACGGCCACCAACACACTGCTCCTTTATCTGCAACGTAGAGAGCGTCCTGACTCTCCTGTAGTCCAAGGGAGGGGGGCGAGCACGACACTCCACACCAGGGAGAAAGCCTTGCATTACCGTGTGGAGTTACAGACAGAAGAACAGGAAGTGAGGATTTCTCAGAGAAATTTCTCGTCCTAGCTGCATGTCGGCTCTTTAAGACGCTGTAGCAGGCACCCGCAGCGTGTCCTGGAGCCAATGTGCGTGCTAGGTGGGAGCAATGACAAATCCCGGTTCTGTCTGGGGGAGCAGCGAGATCGTGTGTTCCTACTAAGTAAAGGAGAGAGATTTTTCTTACTTGTGAGCCACATTCTCTCAACCCAAGTTAGAAACACACATATGAAACACGGGTAACACCTTGATCGCCACCTAGTGTTAACCCATTTCCTGCCAGTGACATTTATACAGAAATCGGTGGCTATTTTTAGCTCAGATTGCTGTATAAATAGCACTGGTTCCAACAAAAGTGTCCGATCCATTTGCCGCAGTGTGTCAGTCCCGATTTAAAATATATATAAAAAATAAATAAATAAAAAACGTATAGGTGATCAAATAGCACCAAAAGAAAGCTTAATTTGTGGGGGGGAAAAAAGGACGTCAATTTTGTTTGGGTACAACGTCGCACGATTGAGCAATTGTCAGTTAAAGCGACGCAGTGCCGTATCGCAAAAAATAGCCTGGTGAGGAAGAGGGAAAAATCCTTTCAGGGCTGCAGTGGTAAAAATCAACTCCATCCTGGTGACGGTTGTAGAAACTTACCAGCGTCCTGGAAAATATCTGCCCATCAAATCCCCAACAAGGCACTAGCGGCCCTCCTCCACCACCACTAGCGGCCCTCCTCCACCACCACTAGCGGCCCTCCTCCACCACCACTAGCGGCCCTCCTCCACCACCACTAGCGGCCCTCCTCCACCACCACTAGCGGCCCTCCTCCACCACCACTAGCGGCCCTCCTCCACCACCACTAGCGGCCCTCCTCCTAAACATTACCGGGCTTCCCCAACCTCTGGGAAAGGGACACTCGACAACAAACCTATAAAAGCATTTCTTTGGAATTTCTATCCTTCGGACGTCTCTGCACAGATAAGAGCGCTAAACTGTAAAACCGCTTTCCCTGCGCCATTTATAAAACTAACTAAGCCGTGCAGCGGGACACGGGCTCCCGAGGCTGGTGATCCTAATGGCCTCGCTCGCTGTGTATTTAAATTGCCTCATCCTCCCCCGCTGCTACTTCTGGTTCTTACCAACGCTGATAAAAAGCGGCGAGGCCAAGAGTTCCTCCCCCGTGGTGGATGCTTACACGGGACCTCCGCTGGGAAAACTACGCACAGCGCCGCCGCTAGAACTTTACCAGCTTAACCCTTTTCTAGGTTGGCACTCTCCCTTCCAGCTGGCGGCCTGTCAGAGCGGCGAGGAAAAAGCGTATTTTAGGCATTAAGCGAACGCCACAGGGACGGCATTCATAATGAAATTTTAATTGTTTTTCATAAAAAAAGAAGGTGGTCAGGCTGCAAATGTCATCTTCCTTAAATTTTATGCCTTGTGGATGATAAAATAGCCAATAAAAGGATGTAGCAAGCAGGCAGTAAACATGCACATTTAAATAAGAAGCAGCCACTGTTACCATGGCGACTCTGTACGGGAGTCTGGGGCTGCGGATGGGAGACGCTGGGGACAAAACAACCCCAGGAGTGGGACCGGCGTGCCTGACAGCTACTAGACTAGACCCTTCAACTGCTGGTCTGCAACACACAATCCCCCATCCATGTCTTTATGGGCCTTGATTTGTGCACTGGACCAAACCATTTGGTGGGGGGGGGGGGGGGGGGGGTTGGGCTTGGCCTCTTAGTTCCAGTGAAGTGAACTCTCAAGGTGTCAGAATACCAAGACATTTTGGACAATTTTATTCTCCCAACTTTGTGGGAACAGTTTGGGGACGGCCCCTTCCTATTCCTACATGACTGCGCACCAGAGCACAAAGCAAAGGATGGGCAAGTTTGGGGTGGAGGAGCTTTTAGAGCCTTTAGAACCACTTTAAAGTGGAATTAAAGGCAGAAGTATTTTTATTTTTTTTACTTCTATGCATTAACAGAAAAACCTGTGTGCAGCAGCCCCCCTCAAACTTGCTTAAACCCTATCTCTATCCAACGATGTTGACATGTGCCTTGGCTGTTTCAGGGATTCAACCTCTCGAAAAACACAGCAGGGGCGTCATTGGCTCCTGCTGCTGTGAAACTCAGTTAGCCAATCAGGGGAGAGAGGGGGCAGGGCAGAACCTGGGCTCCATGTCTGAATCGAGAGAGGTGCCAGAAGCTCCAGCCAGGGACCAGAGAAGAGGAGGATCTGGGCAGCTCTGTGCAAAGCCACTGCACACAGGATGTACAACATGTTATTTTAACCACTTTAGCGCCGAAAGGTTTTACCCACTTCCTGACCAGGCCATTTTTGAGATTTGGCACTGCATCGCCTTAACTGACAATTGTGCCTCTTTTATGCGACTAACCAAATAAAATTGATGTCCTCCCCCGTCACAGCAGCTCACTGTATCACTCGGCCCAGTCCCTCCGCCGCCATTGGATGTTATTGACAGCAGCGCCAGCCAATGGCTGCACTGCTTTCAATCCATCCACTCTAGCCAATCAACGGCCAGGCTGAGCGGCGAAGAGGATGTCGGAGCCGAGTGTGGGACTTTCGAGGGGTCAGGTAAGTATAATGGGGGGCCAGTATAGAATGCATTAAGGTGAAAACACTTTTACCTTTACAACCCCTTTAAACGTTCCCTAGGGAGGTGCTTACCAGGTGTGTGGGGCAGTGTCACACTGAAGGAAAAAGATCCGTGATTCAGCTTAGCAGAATCACAAGATCTCTCTCTTCCCGACAGATCCGCCGTTTACACAGGCAGACGGATGATCAGTCTCTCCCCAGAAGGAACGGCGGATTGCGGCGGTCATCGGACATGCTAATTGGTTCTCGCTTTGTGCAACGACAGCGGGAACGGGGCACGTGCACCCCCTAAATCGCGTGCACGTACGCGATTTTGCAAATATT
This sequence comes from Rana kukunoris, assembly GCA_029574335.1. Taxonomy (NCBI): domain Eukaryota; kingdom Metazoa; phylum Chordata; class Amphibia; order Anura; family Ranidae; genus Rana; species Rana kukunoris. The sequence continues at coordinate 134,061,566 of CM056058.1, forward strand.
TTGGGAGCGAGTAGCTTTTTCTGACTTCCCACTTCCATAGGTGAGAATTACAATCTTGCACATGCACAGTAGGGAGCGGGGTGTGTAATAGGAGACACCACAGCTTATCAATCTCTCCCCAGAAGGAACGGCGGATTTAGGCAGCCATTGGACATGCCAATTGGTTCCCGCTGTGTCCAATCACAGCGGGAGCGGGGCGCGTGCACCCCCTAAATTACGCGCACGTACGCGATTTTGCAAATATTTTGGGAGCGAGTAGCTTTTTCTGACTTCCCACTTCCATAGGTGAGAATTACAATCTTGCACATGCACAGTAGGGAGCGGGGTGTGTAATAGGAGACACCACAGCTTATCAATCTCTCCCCAGAAGGAACGGCGGATTTAGGCAGCCATTGGACATGCCAATTGGTTCCCGCTGTGTCCAATCACAGCGGGAGCGGGGCGCGTGCACCCCCTAAATTGCGCGCACGTACGCGATTTTGCAAATATTTAGGGAGCGAGTAGCTTTTTCTGACTTCCGTAGGTGAGAATTACAATCTTGCGCATGCACAGTAGGGAGCGGGGTGTGTAACAAGAGACACCACAGCTGGCAGTCACAGCCAAGATGGCGGCACTGGAGATCCTAAGACCAGTGGAGACAAGTCCTGGACATTGTAGTGCAAGATGTTTAAATATAAAGTGACTGCACTTGCTTCTGTTTAAAGCAGGCCATTGGAAAAAAAAAAAAAAAAACACACGTGTGCACCGCCGCGCCTGCACAGGTGTGAATAAAGCCTTCGGGTTTCCATCGACCTTTCGTGTATAGAGAGGTTATAAATAGTTACTACTATGACTTGCAGCATTATCACCATCTGCAGAGTTGAGTGTCGGCATGCTTGCACTTGTAGTTCCCCCTACAGATGGGGGGGTTGGGGGCGGGTGATTATCCCACCACCTACACTGGCTGTATAATTATATGACAGAAGAGATTGCTGGGATATGAGAACCGCTTTCCTGAACAGAAACTCGGCAACATCTGGGCAATTAGGAGTTTTGGCAGCGGCGGCAGAGACGGATGGTGTGAGATGCAGACGGAGACAATGATTAATTCAAAGTCCAGGAAAAAGCTGCGCAAACGGAAGAGCAGGTTGAAAAATGTGGCCCAGAAAGGAGCCGGGAACCATGGCAACCAGCTATGCAAGCAATGCAGATACTCCCTGAACGCCTGCAGTGAGAACCAAGCGCCTAGCACAACGCCATCGTGCCCCCGGGGGGTTCCTATAATGGGCGATGCCCCACAACGCAAAAGCCCTGGCAACCTTACAGAGGGTGTCTTCTTCTGTGCTGCGATATTGGACTGTCTGAGATCGGAACACAGACTAGATTATCATACATGGCAGGTTGTGGAGCCTCCCAGATACAATTCTGTCTGGTATCTACACCAATATGACAGGTCCTCTTTAAAGTAGGTGCAAACCCTACAGCACAATCTCATACAAGCGTTCCCAAATTCAAAACCGTCATTCAAAAATGGGTTTTCAGTCTTTTAAAATCTGCAATTATTATTAAAATAATCCCTGGTGATCCTGCCATGAAGGTCCTTGCTCAGGCACTTCCTGTTATAGGGTGACAACACTCCATTCCTGTCTCACACATATGCTCCTGTGTTGTCATCCCATCATATGCATCCATCCCCTCCTCTCAGCATAGCCTTATGGCCTGTACACACGATCCAAAAATCGCACGACTTTTTCCGCTTAATAGTCACAAGTAGAAATTGAATAGGTTCCAAAAATATTAGGAAGGATTGTCATGTGTTGAAATTTAATTGTATTGTATTTTCGGATGACAACTATACTGATTAAACGAAAATCGTACAATCTGGTATCATACAACAGGGTTTGACAAATTTGCTTGGAATCTAGGAGCCAGCTAAAAAAGTTATGAGCCAGAAAACGTGCCCGTCGAGCCAAGCTCGTGCGCAGAAGCGAACACATACATGAGCAGCGCCCGCATATGTAAACGGTACTCAAACAACACATGTGAGGTATC